>JAQQSZ010020054.1:0-10232 GCA_028646595.1 Phalanger gymnotis
GAGTTTAGCTTTTGTTTCTTTTGTGAAAGTACTTTCACCTGTTAAGTGCTAAGCCCCAGGCCCAAAGCCCTTTCAGGTGTGAAACCTGTGTGGACATAGATTAATGACTTAAGAGGGGCCAACTCGGGAACCAATGGTCTCTGGTCGTTGAGGCGGGGCTTGAGAATGCCAGAGGCTTGGCTGCAAGGAAAGGCGACAAACTACAGCTGAAGCCAAAGCAGAGCTGACCTGTGTGTGGACCCAGGAGTTCGAGCGAGGACTTGAGGCCAGTGAATATGATTTATGCCATCTTATTTTTCTGTGGAACCTCCTGGCTACTCTTGTGAGGGGGGGCTTATTGGGCCTGGAGGCTTGTGATCACAATATTGGAATGGGGAGGTTGGTTCGCTAATTTGTCACTGTGGGCCCTGAATAAATTTTTTGATGCCTTCTGCTTAGAGAATTCTACATACCTTGCGATTTAGAACCATTCAGATATATATATGATCCTTTTTGAGATCATAAATTCGGCCTTCCTACTATAAGGTTAAAAGTTATAGACACCTAAGTTAAAGATTATAAACGTTTTAAATACTTTCTTTGAGTAATTCCAAATTGCCTTCCAAAATGATTATACAAATGAGAGTCCTGTCAACAATTACTTAGTGTATCTATCCTCCAACAATCCCTCCAACACTAAGTATTGCCATTTTTGTCGTTTTTGTCAACTCACAGTGTGTGAGGTGAAACCTCAGAGTCGTTTTGATCTGCAGATCTCTTATCATAAGTGAGTGGAAGCATTCTTTCATATGATCATTAAGTTTGCAATTATTCTTTTAAGAACTGTTTGTTTACATCTTTTAACTACTTAACTCAGCTATGGGGGACATCAACTTCTAAAATATTACATTGTTCATGGTATCCTCCTACTCAAAGACATCAATGGCTCCCCTCGTTTTAGTCTTGCTCTAAGTTGGCAAAAAAAATCAACTTTACAAGTGAGAGATACCCTCAGGCAGCACAAGTCCTACATTGACAATGCAAGCCATAACTTTTAAAGGTAAGAGAGAAGCATGGGATTCACTCAGCTAAAGGCATGCTTTGACAAGCATTCCTATGAACATGCTGAGGAGTTGGCAAGGGGAGATAAATGCTTTGCAATTTCAATATGTGGCAACTCTATGCACGTCAACCTAAATGTTTTTGGGATGTTAGGCTGCAGTAAGAGAAAACTAATGTACAGAATGAGGGAGGTATACATTCCACTTAACTCAGTCAGTCAGTCAATAAACTGGGCAGGTCCCATATGGAATATTAAGTTTGGAACAAGACAAAGACATTGACAAGCTAGCTTGTATATCAGCTAGTCAGTTGACTAGCATTTATTAAGTGCTTACTATGTACCAGGCCCTGGGATAACAAGAAAGGCAAAAAAAGCATTCACTGCTCTCGAGAAGCTCACATTCTAATGGGAAAGACAACATGCAAACAATTATGTACGATCACACTATAGACAAAGAAAAATGGGGTGAGTCTAAGAGGAAGGGAACCAACATTAAAGAGGATTTGAAAGACTTCTTGCAGAAGGTGGGATTTTCACTGAAACTTAAAGCCAGAAAGCTAGGAGGCATGTAGTGAAGGAACTGAGGACTACTCATGCTACTTGATTCATGAAATTGGTAAGAGTTTAGTCTAGAGATGAGAAGACTTAGCTGGTTGGTGAGAATTGCTCAAGGATGAATCTTACATCTACACAAGCATGTGTCAGTGCTCCCTCTTAAAACATGGCTAATTGAAGGGAAGGGGGAGTGAAGAGGGTTATGGAAATCACATCTCTTTTTCTCCTTTTAAAAGTAGCCACCAGAAGCATTAATCAAGCTACCTGGTCCTCTCAGTCAGGACCTTTTGGATAGCAGATTATCACTCATCCAACCAATATCAGTCCTTTGTGTTTGTCCAAACTGATTTCTGATGCAAGTGTAAGAATCTGTGTGAATAGTGTGTGTACATGCTTGTGTATGTGTGTGTATGTGTGTATGCATATGTATCCACTAATCCCATTAATCAATTCATGCCCCTAGCCACTACCTTTCGCTTCAAGGTATCAAATTCTTTTCTTCTAGTATTATTATCTTCACAAGTAGGTTATTTAGAACATGTAATAAAAGTAAAAATATTATCAGCAAATTACATAACCAATAATAAATTCTTGTTGATTTTTAAGGAGGTTCAGGCAGACCATAATGCACAGAATGTTGGCAGTTTGGTCTCTAGTTCCTCTGCCTCTTTGAAAACCAGCCTGAACTTCTGGTAATTCTCAGTTCACATATTGCTGAAGCCTAGCTTGCAGAATCTTAAGCAAATCTTGCTGGCCTGTGAAATAAGTGCAATTGTGTTCAGTAATTTGAACATTCCTTGGCATTGTACTTTAGGATTAGGACATAAACTGATCTTTTCCAATCCAGTGGCCACTGTTATGTTTTCCAAATTTGCTGATATATTCAATGCAGCACTTTAATGACATTTTCTTTTAAGGTTTTAAATAGCTCAACTGGAATTCTGTTACCTCCTATCCACTTCTTCCTAAGATCCACTTGACTTCACTCTCCAGGATGCCTGGCTCTAGATTACTAACTACACCATCTTGGTAATCAGTGATGTTAAGATCTTTCTTCTATAATTCTTTTACATAGTCTTGCTTAATCTCTTCTGCTAAATCCCAATGGTTTTTTGTGCTTTATCATGACCATTTTTGCATGAAACTTTCCCATAACATCTCTAATTTTCTTGAAGAGATCTCTTGTCCTTCCCATTGTATTGTTTTCTTCTATGTCATTCAAGAAAATGATCTTTTTTTTTTTTTGCTATTCCCTGGAATTCTGCATTCAGTTGGGCATATCTTTGCTTTTCTCTTTTACCTTTCACTTTCTTCAGCTATTTGCAAAGCTTCATTAGACAGTCATTTTATTTTTTTGCTCTTCTTTTTCCTTGGAATGTTTTTTGTTGCTGCCTCCTGTACACTATTGTGAACCTCTGTCCATAGTTCTCCAGGCACTCTACCTACCAGATCTAATCCTTTAAATATATTTATCATTTCCACTCCATATTCATAAGGGGTATTGTCACACCTATTAGACCTAATGGTTTTCCCTACTTTCTTCAATTTAAGTCTGAATTCTGCAGTAAGAAGCTCATGATCTGAGTCATTGTCAGCTCCAGGGCTTGTTTTAGCTGACTGTATAGTTTCTCCACCTTTGGCAGCAAAGTATGTAGTAAATTTAATTTCTATAGTGATTTGGCAAGCTAGGCTTCAGCAATACATGAACTGAGAATTATCAGAAGAGCATGCTGGTTTTCAAAGAGGAAATAGAGAACAAATTGCCAACATTTGCGGAGTTGTGAAGAAAGCAAGAGAGTTCCACAAAATTATCTGCTTCTGCTTCATTGACTACACTAAAGCCTTTGATAGGGTGGATCACAACAAAATGTGACAAATTCTCAAAGAGATGGGAGTACCAGATCATCTTATTTGTCTCCTGAGGAACCTGTCTGCCATCTAAGAAGTAACAGATCCAAAACATGGGATAACTGATTGGTTTAAGATTGGAAAAGGAGTACAATTAGGCTGTATATTGTCACCTTGTTTAATTAATTTATAGGCAGAGTACATCATGTGAAATGCCAGGCTGCATGAAGCAAAAGGTCAAATTAAGGTTGACAGGAGAAATATCAACAATCCCAGATAGGTACATAATACCACTCTGATGGTGGAAAGCAAAGAAGAATTGAGCCTCTTGATCAAGGTTAAAGAGGAGTATAAAAGCTAGCTTGAAGCTTAATATAAAAAAATTAAGATCTTGGCAACCGGTCCCATCACTTGCTGGCAAATTGAGGGATAAGAAATGTCATGAAGCAGTGTCAGATTTTGTATTCTTGGGCTCAAAGATCACTGCGGATTGCAACTGCAGCAATGAAACTGAAAGACCTTTTCTCCTTGTAAGGAAAGCTATGCCGAATGTGGACAACATACTAAAAAGCAGAGACATCACCTTGCTGACAAAGGTCCATATAGTCAAAGCTATAGCTTCTCCAGTGATAATGCATGGCTGTGAGAGTTGGATTGTAAAGAAGGCTGAGCTCTGCAGAATCAATGCTTTGAAATTGTGGTGCTGAAGACTTTTCAGAGTCCCTTAGACAGAAGGGAGATTAAATCAGTCAATACTTAAAGAAATTAATTCAGACTATTCACTGGAAGGCAAAATACTAGAGGTGAAGCTTCAGTACTTTGGCCACATATTAATAAGATACAACTCATTAGAAAAGACCCTGATGTTGGGGAAAGATTGGAAACAAAAAGAAAAGGAAACAGCACAGGATGAGATGGATCGACAGTGTCATGGAAATGATAAACATGAACCTGTGCAGATTTTGAGAGAGAGTGGAGGATAAAAGGGCCTACTGGTATGCGACAGTCCACATGAGGTCATGAAAGTTCAAACATAACAAACTATTGAAAGACAACAATAACCAGGCTTCATTCCTCTCCAGGCTGCATTGTTGACTCATTTCCACTGTAGTTTACCATGTACATTTATCAAAGACATTCATCCCTCTCTTCCCCTCTCCCCTCCTCTTTTCAGCTCCCTTTTATATAGTGTCTTCCTTCATTATAATGGAAGTTCCTTGAGGGCAGGGACTGTCTTTCTGCTTACATTTGTATTTAAAGTGTTTAACACAGTGTCTTGCACGTAATAAGCTTTTAAAAAATATTCAACATCAATACTGATGTTGTTATTGTTGATTACCAGACTCCACCCTTCTCTAAAAGCAAAAATAAACACCTCCCTGTCTCACAGTCTATATCTGTATCAACCTCTGTCTCTATTCATACATTAGTCTTTTTGAAATGCTCAACTTGTAGCTAGCCAATCTGCTCATCTTAATTTCTTTTTTATAATAAATTTATTTTTACTTTTAGTTTATAACACTCAGTTCCACAAGTTTGGGGGTTCCAAATTCTCTCCCTCCCTCTCCTTCCTCCCTTGCCCCCCCACCGATGGCACATAATCCAATGTAGGTTCTACATACACCTTCACACTGAAATTATTTACATAATAGTCCAGTTGTAAAGAAAAATTATAACCAATGAAATGAATCATGGGAAAGGAGAAACAAAACCAAAAAAAGAAGGGGAAAAAAAGAGAGAGCAAAAAGTTTGCCTCAATCTGCATTCAGACTCCATAATTCTTTCTCTGCATGTGTATAGCGTTTTCCATCATGAGTCTTTTGGAACTCTCTTTGAACCTTGCATTGATGAGAGGAGTCAAGTCTATCAAAGTTAGCCCTTACAGATACTGTGTGTCTGTAATCGTGTATAATGATCTCCCGGTTCTGCTCCCCTCACTCAGCATCAGTTCATATATGTCATTACAGGTTGTAATGAAGTCCATCTGCTCCTCATTTCTTATAGCACAATAGTATTCCATTACATTCATATACCACAATTTGTTTAGCCATTTTCCAATTGAAGGGCATCCCCTTGATTTCCAGTTCTTTGCCACCACAAAAAGAGCTGCTACAATATTTTGGCACATATGGGTTGCTTTCCCAGTTTTATGATCTCTTTGGGATATAGCCCTAGCAGTAGTATTGCTGGGTCAAAGGGTATGCACATTTTTATAGCCCTTTGGGCATAGTTTCATATTGCTCTCCAGAATGGCTGGATCAGTTCACAACTCCAACAATGATGTAACAACAAATGCTCCAATTTTCCCACATCCTCTCCAATACTTATCATTTTCCTGTTTTGTCATTTTGGCCAATCTGACAGGAGAGATGTGGTGCCTAAGACTTGTTTTGATTTGCATTTCTCTAATCAATAGTGATTTAGAGCATTTTTTCATATGCCTATAGATACCTTTGATTTCTTCCTCTGAAAACAGCCTGTTCATACCCTTTGACCATTTCTCAATTGGGGAATGACTTGCATTCCTATAAATATGGCTCAGTTCCCTGTATATTTCAGAAATAAGGCCTTTATCAGAGACACTGGTTGTAAAGATTGTTTTTTGCTAATTTTCTGCTTCCCTCCTAATCTTTGTTGCATTGGCTTTGTTTATACAAAAACTTCTCAATTTAACATAATCAAAATTATCCATTTTGTGTTTTGTAATACTCTCTATCTCTTGTTGGGTCATGAATTCTTCCCTTTTCCATAAATCTGACAGGTAAACTATTCCATGCTCTCCAAAATTGCTTATAGTATCAGCCTTTATTCCTAAATCATGAACCCATTTTGACTTTATTTTGTTATACAGTGTAAGATATTGCTCTATGCCCAGTTTCTGCCATACTTTTTTCCAATTTTCCCAGAAGTTTTTGTGAAGTAGTGAATTCTTAACCCAGAAGCTGGGATCTTTGGGTTTATCAAAGAGTACTTAATTTCTTTTAACTAACAACTATCTGTTTTCTCTCCCTTCTAATATTCCACTTCCATGCCCTCTCTAAGAAGAAAAGAAACAGAAAATCAATGTACAAATATGCACAGTCAACAAATTCCCTCATTGGTCATGTTCAAAAACTATATGTCTCATTCTTCACCCTGAATCCCTAACTTCTCTGTTGGGGTGGGTCAGCCTGCTGGTCTTCAAAAGAATATGATTTACTGTGATAGAGTACAGAGCACAGGGAAGCCACAGAATCGTGGTAAGGTGCCTCCATCATTCACTTCTAATTTTTTTCTTTTTGTTTACAAGAACTAAATTAATCCTTTTCAAAAAAAATCATCACAATAATATAGATGCATTGAAAGAAGGAAATAGAAATTTCCCTTGGTGCAAAACACTTTCATGGGGACAAAAGATGGCTCTTATCTCTTTTGCTTCCTATATAAGTCCTGCTTTTATGAACGTTGTACTATGAAGATTGCTTTACATCGTGATTAATATTTTTTTCCTTTAGAATTTGACAGATGTTTAATATTAAATTCCTCTTTAGCTTGATTTATGTCATGTTTGAGGCATCAGTGTTGAGAAGGCAACCACAGATACAGTGATACTTCTGGGTATAACCTTGGCCTTTGCTTCAAAAGAAATTAAGGGGCAAGAAATGTAAGCATTGCCATTCCAACTCATGGGCCTAACATAGCAGTGCCCCATGACATGTGAATGGGAAAGGGATTGGATAGCATAAACATTCACTGAACCAGAGAAAGCAAGAGAGAATACTTTACAATCATTTTCAGTCTTCTTCTGCCAAACCTCTAGATGCCCAGGAGACTTTTAATTGAAATTCAAGCTACTCTCTGCCTCCTCTCACTTCCTGCATGTCAAAAGGGCACAACCAGCACTTGAGTAGTAGTGTGACATAATGAAAAGAAGTCTTGACTTGTAGTCAAGATATCTGGATTCAAATCTCATCTCAAATATGTCTTGCTGTGTAACCATTGGTGAGTCATTTCAACTTTTCAAGCCTAAGTTCTTGCCACCTTTAAAATATGAAAATTGCGACTATGATAATATGATAATTGCATTCCTCACATGGCTGCTATGAGGAAAGGGCTTAGAGAAGCCTAAGATGATATACGAATGTTGAGAAGTAGCTTGAAGAAATATTCAGAGAGCTGATATCAGAGGCAGGAAGACAGCCTGGAGCACATCATTTAACATCAAAGTGTCCCAGCCAAGCCTCAAAGATAATAAGTAGCAGAGAAAGGACCATACATGTTAGTATAAGAAATTCCACACTGGCTCCCTACAGCAGTCAAACCATATGCCTAGCTTTTTCCAAAGTTACCAACTGACAAATCAAATGGTCTTTAATCATTCCTCATCCTTCTTGTCCTTTCTGTAGTATTTAACACTACTGATCAGGGGCTGTTCTTACTTTCCTATTTGTATTCCCAGCATTTCCACTATGTACCATCACGACATTCCCAGAATCAGGCTCACCATATCTTTCCCCAAGGAGAATTACATCAGTAAAGTGTGCTGATATACTCGATAAACATTTGTTACATACATGAGGTTTTTGAGGGTAGGATATGATTTTTTGTCAATTTCCTTATATCTTCAGGACTTGGCACAGAACCTGGCACACAGTAATATATGTGACATATATGTTCACATGTATGAAAATGTCACATTAGTATAATTAGAACATACAAACAACCACCTATCTATTCTGAATTTTTATGTTTGAAAAAATTATTTTTCCTCATCTTAGAAATGGTTTTATGTAACTTTTCCTCAAAAGTTGTCTATTTCTACATTACATCTATCTAACTGCATACTTCTTACAATGATTATTTTAGAGGCTTCTGTAATTTCTGAAGAATTTTTCTACTCTATTTCCTTACTATTGCTATTTTTGTGGCTCAGTCAAGTTTAATTTCAGTACATTAGGAAGAAAAATACAAGACTCAACATACCACCTGACATAAATGAAAAGAGATTTTCTTAGATTAGTGGAAAAGTCTGGTCATCTGAACTAATCTTAGGTAAATTATGCCTATCCTTTGGTGAAGTTTCTGTTTATATGTACCAGCTAATGCTCACAAGAGGAGGAACAATGAATAATTCCAACTAATTTTATTTTTATTTCCATTTCTATTATGTACTTACTTCTCTGGGTTGATATAGGGAGCTG
Organism: Phalanger gymnotis; assembly: GCA_028646595.1. NCBI lineage: Eukaryota > Metazoa > Chordata > Mammalia > Diprotodontia > Phalangeridae > Phalanger > Phalanger gymnotis. Next base: position 8,626 of record JAQQSZ010020054.1, read on the forward strand.
CTTTGTAAAAGGTTATTGAAATGTGAGCTGTTAGTTGAAAGTTAACTATGTCTATAAAATTAGGTACAGCTATAAAATCAGTGGTAATTATTAGTAAATGAAAGTATTCACATATCTATAAGCATGTTTGAATTTCACATGAAGGAGCCAGGTTGAAAAATTGCTTTCTTGTGCCAAATCTAGAATCAAGGCAGGAAGTCTCAACAAAATACTGAATTGCAAAAAGAAGCTAAAAAAGACATTTGTGACTTATTGCAATATAGTATCCAGGCTTGTTTGATTTTTTTTAATCATGATTTTTAGTGAGTACAGTGATTCCTTTGTCCATTTAACCTGCTCCTAGGTCAGTTGTTTTTCATACCAGATAGCTTATGTTTTCTTTTATTAGTTTTCAATCTTTTGATTTTTTTATAATGGCCTTGCTATGTCCTGTCATTGATTTCTGTTTGAGTTTTAGTTTTAAGGAAGTCCATTATTTACCACTTTCTCTTCTAATTTATTCTCCTTCCAATTCTTTACTCTAGAGTCTCTTTTATTTTTTTTTATTTCTTGCTTCATTCCTTCTATATATTCGCATAATAGTTATGGAAAACATGTTACTTACCTTTTCTAGTCTAGACTTTTGGACATTTCTGGACCTTTGATATTTTTTAAACTTGTTTTACGTATCTTTATCCCTTTATTGGATTGGAGGTTTATGCCAGAGCCAGGCTCTATCCTCTTGCCCTGGGTCACCTGCCTCAGTCTTTGAGGTTCTGCTGCTGGATCTTCAGGGCCCTCTCTGGCATCTGAGAACATTGTATTAGAGCTGTTAGAACCTCTCAGGCACTTGGTGTGACCTTGTCTGAGTGCTTCTATACAACACTAGTCACTGCTATTCTTTGAGGCACACAGCCGCCCTCCCTACACACACACATACACACACACACACACACACACACACACATACACACATACACATACACACACATACACACACATACACACACATACATACACACACATACGCACACATACATACACACACATACACACACATACACACACATACACACACTCACACACATACACACACATACACACACTCACACACATACACACACATACACACACACATACACACACTCACACACATACACGCACTCACACACATACACTCACACACATACACACACTCACACATACATACACACACACACACATACACACACACATACACACACAGATTTCTACTGATCCTGTGCCTTGTTTTCAACACCCATGGCTTTCTAGGTGGAGACTTTTGTTCTTAAGTAGCATGTATGTGACTCCAACTGGTCTTGACTTATGCTGGAAGGCTGCAAACTTTTTTGCCTATTCTGGCACAAGCTCAACAAACCCCTTTCCTATTGACCATGGGCTTCTGACTAATTCTTTCTGCAATTCTGTGCAAAGTATTCACTTACTATAGTTTCTCATTGGATTTTTTTTTTTTTTAGACTTTATATAGCATTCTTTTTTTTTTTAAATTTATTTTTGACATGTTTGGTTTTCAGCATTGATTTTCACAGGCGTTTGAATTACAAATTTTCTCCCCATTTCCTTCCCCCCCCCCACTCCAAGATGGC
>JAQQSZ010020055.1:0-10232 GCA_028646595.1 Phalanger gymnotis
AATGGCCAACTTCATCCATCACCAGTATTGTTCGGAATACATTTGGTTTTCTGTCCATGGGAATAATTTACTGAGATTGGTTAACTGGATGGTGTCAGATGCAGTACAATACCAACTTAATTTTTTAATAAACTGCTTGGCTGAAGCTATTTTATACCAAAAAAAAAGAGGAATCCTGTAGGGCAGTAACCAATCCCTCTTCTGCCTGATTGAAGGGGTTCAGGCCCTCCTGGTCTCCCTCAGGAGCTTCTGCCACAGTACCAGCTCTCAAATTGCAAAGACTTTAGTTACTTGGCATGGGGGGGCGGCGGGTGCGGGGACACAGTGCAGTGAGAGAAGAACAAGAGAACAAGGAGGAGGAGACCAAAGAGCTGCTGAGGGGGCGGGCTCTGGCTTCTGTGACCCTGCATTAAGTGGCAGGAGCTGCAGGAGAGGACGCAGAAGCAGCTGAAAGATAGTCAGCCTCCTCCTCTATTGCTTGTAGCAGGTGAAGGTCAGGGGTTTTCCCATCCCAGGAAAAGGCTGCGAGCCTGTGAGGAGTCTTAAAAAGAAACTGTATAAACAGTGAGTTCAAGTTACTTCTTAGCATTCAACTTTCTTCCTCTTAAGCAGAAACTATTGGGGCTTTGGCCTCAGTCAAGAAATCACCTGGCAATGCCAATATTGGTAATAGCTGATCAGAATTCCACGTATACAGTCCATTAAGGATTGCTGCATCTATTACATTTGATCCCAAGAAGTAGGTAACAACGAAAACAATACTATATTATGTAGCACTTTGAGGCTTATAAAGAATAAACATGTAATATCAACTAAGTATGGTGGTAATGGGAATAATGGCAGCAATAACAATAATAATTAACATTTATATAATATTTTAGATTTGTAAAGAATTTTACAAATATCACCTCATCTGATCCTCACAACAACCCTAGAAAGTCTATGCTGTTATTAACCTTTTGGAGGCTCAGGAAAGTTAAAATGGCTTCTGCACAAAGTCACAACAGCTGTTAAGTGTCTGAGGCAGGAGTTCAGTTTGGTCTTTCCTTGCACCAGATCCAGCTGTCTTTCTGTTCTACCAGGCTGCCTCTCAGTGACTTTCTAAATTAACCTTTAAATAAAGGTGTAGGAAGGAAACACATTAATATAGGCTTAAAAAAAATCCAAAAACAGAATCGATTACAGATTCTACCTTAAGACTTCACTCCACCCAGGACCCTAAATAAGGCATGCTTTTGGGCCAAGCAGGTGGCTGTTTGAAGGTGACAATACAATGGGTTAATCTTGTTCCATTTCCTATGCTCTTCACATTCATGAGATGATTATCATGAGAAAAGATTCGTGTATGCCATTTCCTGTTCTTGTTCCGTCCGGTCTTTGTCATGAAAAGAAGGTACCAAGGTTTTCACACCTGGTGATCTATTTAACCTCTTAATTATTTGCGGCATACCTTGGCTTTTCTTGCCATGTTGCCTTGGTACAGGTTGGAGACAGGAAATGCGTTGTGCTTTCCAGAAATTCGTACTATGGCATGTAGAATCATCCTGAATACCCCCAAAGGGTACATACTTCCCCTCTGATTTCAGTGCCCTAACTTCACCTCTTGCAAAAGACAAATTTCATGAGAGACCTTGAACCCATTTCTGGTACTTGCTCTGCCTCCCCAGATGCCCTTTTTTTCTTTTTGTGGCCTTGAATGGCACTTCTACATGGCTATTAGGTGGTATGCTGAAAGGGTCAGAGCAGAACAATTTCCAATTATCTTCAAAGATTTTCACTGGCATTAACCATTCTAAAGCATCAGTCTGTTGATACTGATTTTTAATCAAAAATAGAACATGGTATAGTAAGTGTCTTTGCTTCCTGGCATGGACTAGAATCAGAATAGCTAATGGTACCACACTTTCAAGCTCTCCTTTTTAAAAGTGGGTTTAGTTCATGTGAAAGCTGCTGAATTGACAGCCAGAAAGACTGTGTATAGAAAAATGAGAAGCTTTTTTCTCCAAGTTTTTCCCAGGATGCCTTCAGCTTGCCCTGGAGGAATAGGCTCTACAAGAGAAAAGGGAGGTTAATTCTTTCTCCATGTACATTTAATCTTTGAATTTGGGAGTGGGAGTGTTATCCAAGCTGCTGATTATAGAGGTGTTTTCAGATGTGGCCCCTCATTCATTATCAGCACAGCTAAGACTGACAGGTCATTTCATGTTGAGCTTGGCAAAACCAACCAACTTAGGCTAGTTTTTGAATCTATTTGTGTCTCCACGTTTTCTGAGCTAGCCTTAGCTAGCCTGTTTCCGAGTCACCTAGAGTTGGTTTTTGAAGTTTTAAAGAAAAGCAGTTCTCAGCAAGGGCAAAGAGAGGCATTTGTCCCATGTCATGAACCCCCAGAACTGGACTCTGCAGTCCAGTAACACTGGCCTTGTTGATGTTCCTCAATGGCCAACTCCAGCCATTGTCATTGACTCTAACTAATGCCTGGAATACTCTACCTCCTCTTTTTTGTCTCCTGGCTTCCTTTACTTTCCTCAATTCCCACCTAAAATCGCTCCTTCTCTAAGAAGCTTTTCCTGGTCCCCCTTTACATGAATACTTTCCCTCTGTTATCTCGAATATATCCTGCATATATCTTGTTTGTAGATAGTTGTTTGCATGTGGTCTCCTCTATTAAACTGTGAGTTCCTTGCAGACAGACTCTCTAACTTTGTATTCTCTCAGTCTTGTATCCCCACTGTGCCAAGAGCACAGGTACTTAATTAATGCTCGTTGAGGGACTGACTAAAGAGCCTCTCGCCATTGTTCTTGCTGGCCTGTGTTAAATTATTGGTTAACACTATTAAAAAGGGTTTGTTGAGAGAAGCCTAGGCTGTAGATTCCAGGGGTGTGTATGGATGGTAGTCCAGGAATCTGTAAAGCATCATAGGCCTTCATGGCTGAACCTCTCCGGACAGCACTTTCTTTATCTGCAAAATAAGAGGCTAGGACCAAGTAACCTCTAGGGTCCCTTTCAGTTCTAAATGCTGTCCTGTAATAAGATCCTATGACTTAGCTAGGCAGTACAGTAGCTAAAGCACTGGATTTGAAGTCAAGAAGACCTGATTTCAAATCCATTCTCAGATACTAGCTGTATGACCCTAGGCAAGTGACTTTACCTTTCTGCCTCAGTTTCCTCATCTGTAAAATGTAGATAATAGCATCTACCTCAAAATTTCGGTACTATTGTGACAATTAAATGAGATTTTGTATATATACATGTATATGTGTGTATACACAAACATATGTATAAGATATATTTTCTATGTTAACCTTAAAGCATTATATAAATATTGTTATTTAGTCATTTTTTCAGCTGTGTCCAGCACTCCTTGATCCCTTTAGGGTTTTCTTGGCAATGATACCAGAGTGGTTTGCCATTTCCTTCTCTAGCTCATTTTACAGATGAGGAAACTAAACAAACAGGGTTCAGTGACTTGCCCATGGTCACACAGCTAGTAAGTGCATCGGAACCCAGGAAGATGTGTCTTCCTGACTCAAGGCCCAGAACTGTATTCAGTGAGCCACCTAACTGCTCTATAAACACTAGTTATAAGATGGAGCAGAAAATTTTTATACTTCGTTTAGGCAGGTGGTTTGCCCTGAATGAGAAGGAGAAAGAGAGGAAGAGAGAGAGAGAGAGAGAGAGAGAGAGAGAGAGAGAGAGAGAGAGAGAGAAAGAGAGAGAGAGAGAGAAAGAAAGAAGGAGGGAGAATGGAAGGAAGGGAAGCAATGGAGAGAAAGAAAAGGGAGAAAGAAAGGAAGGAATGAAGAAAAAAGGATATACAAGGAAGAAAAGGACAATGGAGTTGTAGCTAGTTTTTCAAATGGTCTGATGACAATTCACTGTCCTCATATTTATGAAATTGTTGGAGGGTTTGTTTGGCTGGATTTTTTGGCATGTGTTTGCACCCGTATGGACTTTTTAAAAAATGTGATATCCTTGAGGGCAGAAATTTTATCACTTTTTTCTTTAAGAATTGTTTATAGTGGAATAGACACTATGGCCTTACTCCCCTCAGCTTCTTCCCTATCTGCCCTCCTACATCCCCCACCTGTCAGCTACATCGAAAGGAAAGGAGACTTCCTCTAATGCTGTAGCAGTTGTGATGAGAAAATCTAAGAAAATGGAACAATTTTATTTTTTCTGGAAATGAGAAGAAACAAAGTTCAACTTGAAAAGACTGGAATTTTCTTATCCATGACAATTCCTCTTCAGTACTTATCTGTGAGTGCCAATAAAAAAAAGTACATGGTGAGGACTTCTTAAGAAATTTTTTTTCCAGCTAATGCTGCAGAGAAGAGCCCCTCCTTTTTCTCCTAATATTGTTCTGGGGAGTTCACAAGGTCAGGAACTTGACACTGGTTTCAGGTGCAAGCCAGTCAAGCAGGATTTCTTTGCCCTCTGGACAAATGGTTGGCCTAGTTCAGGAATTTTGAATAATTATCTCTGCTTTCTTCAGCCAGGAGAAATATACCTTTCACAGGGATCAGGCCTCATGGCATGATCATAATCCCGTTGTCTGAGCACACAAAATACAGCTTTGCTTAGTAGAAGAGTTGTTCTTAATTTATGTGAGCAGGTCACTTATTTCTTTGCATACCTCTAGCCTTCAGGAAAACAGGGAATCCACAGCATTGCTAAGAGCCTGACATCATAATTAGTGCCTTGAACTTCCCAGGAGGAAATGCCCTCCTAAATACAGATGAGGAGAAGGAGGGGGACCTTTCCACCCTAGCTGGATTTAGCTTGGCTTTCTCTAAACAGAAAGTAGCACTTTCAGCCCTGAGGTACTCACACTTGTTATTTTCCCCCTCAAAAAATTCGTTTCCAAGATAGCCTTTAAATGCTGTTTACAACATTGCCCTGCAAAGGAGGGAGAAGTATTCTGCTTGTACTCACTCAATGCCCTTCTACGTTGGCCATAGCAGATTTTTCCTTCTGGAAAAGCTCAATTTTTCTGTCCTTACACTGCTCAACAATGTTAGCCCCTGGTTATCTCTGAGGATTCTGGGAAAATGGAAACACCAGCCCATCCTCACAGCACCCCTCATTTTCACTAGGGACTCAAAAATCTCCATTTCCAAGCCCTTCCTCCTATGTCCCAGTGAGGCATTGTGTTTTGGAATCATCCTCTATAATACACAAGTACTATTCCCCATAGAGAATGACACCTCTCTATTCCCAGTGAACAGAGAGCCACTGGAAATATTTTCCACGTCTGCAGAGTGACTGTGCAGTGCTGTCTCATTTCTGGAGTAATTTCCACACCAAAGGATCCCTGAGTAACTAGCACCTTAGGAATTATTTTCTTTGCAACTGGAAGCCAATCAAGACTAAGAGAGACTGTATTCAGGCAATCGGATTATAATTGGGCCAGAAAAGAGCAGCGGCAGCAACAAACTGAAGCTGCTGGTGAGGCTATTTTTGTCAGAGTCTGTCCTGGACAGCTGTGGGTTTAATTGTAAGGTCTGCCATGCAACAGCTGTTTGTGTTCATCCTGCTACTTGTAGTAGGGGGAAATTTAGTGAACGAGGAATAGTCATGAAGGCCTGGGTTCAAGTATTGCCTTTGGCATACTGTGAGTGTATGACCCTGGAAAAATCTCTTAACCTCTCAATGCTCTAGGCAACTACTCTCTAAAACAATGAATTACAGAGAAGGTGATGACTTATCTTGGTAGAGAGTTTCTTAATGTGGGAGCTGTATACTGATAAAATCAAGGATCCCTATCCTTAATTCCATAATTTAGTCAATCAACAAACATTTATTGAGAGCCTACTATGTGCTAAGCACTGTACTACTGTAGGCAAAATAATTATCCTAGAGAACAAGGTCCATCAATTAAAAAAATATCATTCTTTTATCCCCAGAACTTATCCCAGTGCCTTGTACATGACAGAACTTAACAAGAACTGAATTGCCTATACTAGGCTATGTGCAAATGCTGACTGCCAATGATGGCATGACCATCGATTTATTGTATCATCTTGAACAAGTCATTTCTCTATATTCTTCATACTGCTTTTTGTCATATCTTGCTGATTATATCGAATTACCCTTTTAGTTTGAGTGTATTTTTAAGCCTAAGATCCAGGTATTTTTTATTCCTTCTTAAAAATGCTTGTGTAAATTGTCTAAGGGTTTATCACACAGATACCTTTCAGTTATATCTTCAGATAATCTTTTTAGGGATATGGAATCAGAAAAACTGAGTTTAATGCTGTTGTCTTCACTGATTCACTCAATGCTTTAAATTTTTCTGATAAAAGCTTATAGGAAGCTTGGACCTGCCTAAGAGGGCCCAAACATTTGGAAGCTCAGGGGAATGAGGGAAATCAGCAACTGATAATGATATAACAGAAAGGGCCCTGGATTTTGGCTCTACTATCGCACCTCTTTGACAATTTCCACCACCTTTCTGGGTTTCAACTTAAGCATGATAGCTTCTAAGGTCTCTTCCACCCATCAACTGATAACCTTAGTTCAATAAATTTACCAAATATTTTAGACAATTCTTAGGCAGAAATGGGGATAAAAGAGACAGATAGGGCTTAGGGCTTGCTCTCAAGCAGTTTAAAATCTCAATGGGGAAGAAGCTAGACAGAAGGACAAGGATATAAATAAATTTAATATAAGTGAGAACTCAATAAATACAGAGAAGAGAACCAGGAAAAATGCTATGATAAATTTGAAGAGGGACTATTCACTTTCCACTTGTAGGCTTCAGGGTAGGTCTTCTTAGAGGAAGTGGTTTCTGAGTGGCACTTTGAAGGAAGGGAGAAACTAACAGACAAGGATGTGGAGTGGCCCAAGGGTGAAGTCTATTCCAGGCATGGAGGATGATAAGACCAAAGTCACGAAGATGGGGAATATGGTAACTGGTGGCACTAGAGTCCAGCTCAGCCAGAATGTAAGATACACAAAAGAGAATTGGGTGAAAAGTAAGTTTGGATTGCAATCATATTGTAGAGGGTCTTGAATGCTGAGATATAGAGTTAAAATTTAATTTAGGAGGCAATAGGAGGCCATAGATAGCTAGGTTAACATAATCACAATGCATAATTCAGGCAATATGGCAAAGAAAGAGCAACAGATTCGTAATAAGAGGACCTGTGTTCAGATCTCATTTCTTCTATCTGTATGACTCTAGAAAAGTCATTTGACTTTCCTGGCTCAAATTTCCATATTCAACAAGAAGTTTTTAAAAGTTCTTACCATATGCAAGTGTAACCTGAGTGCTTCAGAGACTAGAGAAATACATGAGAGGATCTTACCCTTTGAATTGTGACCACAGGATTTCAGAGGAGAAAGATTGCAAGCAGGAAAACCTGCTGGGATGCTGTTGCAGCAGTCTAGATGAGAAGACATAAGATGGAACTAGGATGGTTTCTGTGGGAGTAGAAAAAAGAAACCAAATATAAGAGGGGACATGAAAGTAGAAATGATAAGGCCTTCCCAACTGATTGAATGTGTGGTGTGAGGGAGAGACAAAAATCAAAAACAACTTTAGAGTTATAAATGTAAGGTACTGTGAGTATGGTGGTAAGTGAACTGATTTGGGAGGCAAAGGACAATGGCAGGTTTGGAGGAGGTGATGAGTCAAGTTTTGGATATTATGAGTTTGAGAGAACTCTCAATAGAATGTTGGGGAGGGAAGACAGACTGCAAAGGGACTAAGGAACAGAGAAGTAGCGAGGAACTAGGGACTGAAAGCCACTGTTTCTAGGAATTTGTCCACAAAAGAAGAGAGGAAAGACAATCTCCTAAGTATCAGAGGCCCAAAGAGAATTTTTATTTTATTTTGTTTTGTTTTTAGATTAGGAGTGACCTGAGCATGTTCCTTACATACAACATATCATCGCCATCTTGGTACCTTAGTACTGTCTGTCAGCATTCTTAGAATGCTCTCACCCCTCACCATTGCCTCTTGGAATACCTGAGTTTTTTTAAAAAAACTCAAAAGCCACCTTTTACATGAAGCCTTTTCTGATCTGTTCAGCTACTAGCGCTGTTCCCTCCTTTTGTTTGTGTTTGATAGAAATGTGTATATCTGCATATTGTCTCCCCCATTCAAATGTAAGCTCTTTTTAAGGTAGGGGCTCTTACTTTTTTCTTATTATCTCCAGTGCTTAGCACAATACCTGCCATATAGTGGGTACTAAATAAATGCTTGTTTATTGATTAAGGGGAAAGACACAGTAGAAAGGGAAAGACTGATGACTTAGAGAAGAAGGGACATGACCAATACAGCAAAGTCATGGAGGAAACAGGAAGGGATGGGTTCACGGACATAGATTAGAAAAACGAAAGCTACCTCATCTAAGACTGCAGGGAGTGGGCAGAGGATGACTGAGAAGAAAGAGAGGAGTAGAAAAATAGGAGAGTGGAGTTGAAGGAATTCATATAAAATATTCTCATCTTGGTAAGTTAGGAGTCAAAGTCATTTGCTGAAAGTGAGAATGGAGCAGGTAAAGTTGGGACTTGAGGAGAGGAAATTTGCGATATTTCCATATTAAAAAAATCAAAATGTTCTGGACAGTCAGCTCCAATGTTTCTTTACTAAAAATCAATCACATTGAGAGCCAGAATGATTTTACTGTCTTCTTATCTACTCCCATGCATGCTTTCTAATTTGTCCAATATGACTGATTCTCCTAGACTCTATAGTCTTGGTTCAAAAGGGTACTATACCCCAAAATTCAGGCTTTGTCCCATACTTGATGTTCCCAAATTCTGAGAGGCTCTACTGGGGGTCTGACAAATTTAGGTCTACAGATTAAATTTTGAACAGGTTTGTATGCCCAAGAACTGAACCTGTAATTAATACACACTGCCACTAGGTGACAGTGGTGCCATGATCGTTCACCACTATATTTGTTTCCTATGCAGTCAACAGATATTTACTGAATACCTACTATGTGTAAGGCTTAAAAGTTGTGTGCTTCAATTCCCTATTCTTGGTAGCCAAGTAGGGAACTAAGTATGGCATGTTCGCATATGCTGTCATACGCAGTTGTTCGGTTGGTTTTGCTCAACTTTTGTTGTGATTATCTGGGAAGGATACAATTTGGACAAGAGTATATATAACAAGAAATGATTGAGGTATGAAAAAGGGCATCTAGGTTTTTTTTAACAGAAAAATTGAGTGTCCCGGTTAGTAGACTTATGCCGCAGACATTTCACCATATTTTTATTTTTCCCATGTCTATAAAACTCTTTATTACAGGTAGCTAAGTTTAAACATTACCAACAGGACATTTAAAACATGATATCCATATGGAATGCCTTAAAAATGATAAAAACCTAGGTATAACTCAGTACCTTTTTCATTAATCCTTAGCTATGAACACCAATAAAAAAACAACCCTGTTCCAGATGCTGACCTGGCATTTCATTGTTCAACTCACCTCCTTCTCTTAGAGTCAAAATCCAAACTTTAGGCCACCTTGACATAAAAAGACCTTGTGCAAATTTCCTTCATTTGCCAGTGACCTTCCCTCTTTTACTGATTTATCCTTCTACTGTGCTTAACTATCAGAGGGAAACTTTAATTTGCCTTTCTACCATACTTGTTTGCCTCTTCTTTTTTGCATCTTGTAGACCTTGATTTGTCTATATTCCTGAATTTGTAAAACTGCGTGAATTTGTTTTTACTTTTCAAAAGCTGAAGGAAATAGTTTTTCATTCATCTCAAAGAAGGGCCTCTATCACAACAGTAAACAATCTAGCTACTAGTTAAAGAGTGAAGTGCTGCTTGAAATTTGCATGCCATAATAAGTTTTACAACATAAATACTTCTCATTTGTTTCTCTACCAACAATTCTAACTCTCAGATCTAGTTCAAATATGAATTGCTTTATATTAAGGGGAATATATCCTTTTCCATGGGAGGTAATTTTTTAAAAAATACTTTTCCTAGTGGAGGTGCCCCAATTTTGGGCTCTCTGAATGGGATGGGATACCCTATGCTTAGATATATTAAATCAGATGCCTCATCTTTTTATTCAGGAAACCGGAGTTTGAATGCCTAAAATCAAACACCCAGTTTTAACAGACAAATAGAAGTTACATATGGCAGCAGCCTTGAAGAGGGATCTTGAGGAGCAATTTCTAAGGATTCAGCCTCAAAATGTACTCAACTCATTATTGGATACAGGGGCCCCATTAGAAACAATTTAAATGCTATGCAAATTTTTTT
>JAQQSZ010020056.1:0-10231 GCA_028646595.1 Phalanger gymnotis
TGGATGGGAAGGGAACAGGGGAGAGAGGAAGGGAAAGGGGGATGGGAAGGGAAAGGGGCAACGGAGGGGAGGGCAGACTGGGGAACAGGGCAACCAGAATGTACGCCATCTTGGAGTGGGGGGGGGAGGAAATGGGGAGAAAATTTGTAATTCAACCGCCTGTGAAAATCAATACTGAAAACCAAACATGTCAAAAATAAATTAAAAAAAAAAACATGTAGAAGCTAATGAACACGATACCCAAGCATTGAATGATCAACCATTATATCTACACAAAAATTTTTGGAAAAACTGGAAAAAGTCTAGCAGAAACTAAGAACAGATGAACATACCAACCTGTATAGCATGATAAACTCTAAAATTAGGTATAGTTAAACACAATCATTTTGTATAGCAGGATAAGCTCCAAAAGGATTCATGACTTAGACTCAAAAATAAATTAAAGGAGTAAAGATGAAATTACCTTAAAAATTTATGGATGGAAGAACAATAGTTTATTCTCTAGCCCATTTGCCTAGGGCTGAGCACACCCCACCCCACCCCCAGTTCATTGATCAGACTATTTGAATCTCATTATGTCCTAATGTGACTCCAATAGTTCAGGACCAAAAAAGAAAAAAAAAATATGGATGGTCACAGAAGATGAAATGGACAATTTGGATTATATTTTTCTTAAATATGCAAACAAAATTAGAAGGAAACAATAAACAAGAAATATGACACAAACTTCTCTGAGGCTCTTATTTTCAAGATATATAAGCAACTTATCCACATTCATAAAAGTAAGAGCCATTCCCCAATTGATAAATGCTAAAAATCAAAATATAGTCAATTTTCAAAGCAATTAAGCTATTAATAATAAAATGCTCTAAATCATGAACTAGCAAAATGCAAATTAAAGTAACTGTGAGGTCCTCTCACATCGATTAATAAAAATGATAAGAAAGTAGGGGTGGGGGAAACTATTGAAGACTCTAGGAAAATGCGTACATTTATGTTCTGTTTGGGAGCTGTGAATTACTACACCCATTCTAGAAAGTATTTTGGAACTATCAGTGATAAGTAGGGGGTTTCCTGCATTGAAGTTTTGGTGATGCAATATTGTTTCATGTAATCATAGAGTATCATATTGTAAATGAGTCATTACAAGCACACATTCCTGTCAATGCATTCTGGACGGCTCGACAGTGTGCGACACTTTCACCAACACTTGCTTATTAAGACCTTCAGGGAGACTTGACCAATGATGAGTTATAGCTTGCATTTTGTATGTTTATTTGGAAAATAATGTAATCACTACCACTTTAATTCTGTTGCACAACAGATGAAACATGTACAAATGGTTTTTCAAAATTCTCTTCTCTTCTTTCCTTATGTTTCCACAGACCATTTATTTTTATTCAAAACCTCCCTCCCCCCAATTGCACCCAAGGCTATAACTGCTCCCCCCAGATCATTCCAGCACCCTTCAGGGGGTGGTATCACCCACTTTAGGAACATATGTATGCTCATCAATTTGGGAATGGCTAAACAGATTAACAAATTGAGGTATATGAATGCTTTATTTTGCTTTAAGAAATTATAGAAGTTATTTTTTGAGAAAAAATCTGATTAAACTGCTATGGAATTTTGCAAAACAATGTGAGTAGAACCATGAGAAGAATTTATGTGACTGTAAAGAAAATGACCTTTGTGAAAACTTAAAAATTCTGGGCAATACAATAAGTAGCAATTATTCCAAAGGAACAACTAGAAACATGCTGCCTACTTCCTGGCAGACAATGGGAGACTGAAGGCGAAGAATAAGAAATATATTTTGGATGTAGGCAATGTGCAAATTGGTTTTTATTGACTACATATGTTTGTAACAAGTATTTTTCCTTTTTTTGTGGTGGGACAGAAAGATTAGAAGTAGGAAAATATTTTTCACTTAAAATAATAAAAAAATTTAAAACTGTAACAAAACATTAACCATTCAAAGATTCTTTCATATCACCAATGATATATAATGATAATAATATCATCATTACTAAGAAAAATGGGAAAAATTCTGCTTTTTAATCTCATACCAAGCAAATTGGCAAACATGTCAAAGATGAAAGGAATAGACAATGTCAAAGGCGTTGTGGAGAGTCATTGCTATTGTAACTATGGATTGATCCAACCATTCCAAAGCAAATGGGAATTATGTTAAGAAAGTAAAGTATCCACATCTTTGAACTCAGATATCTCACTACTAGGAATATATCCCCAAAACAAACAAACAAACAAATGAATGAAGGAAACAAAAAAAACAAACAGAAAGATCCCATAGGTACCTGAACACTTATAGCTGTACCTTTTGTGGATGCAAAGAGCTAAAAACAAATCAAATGTAAAATATCTACACAAATTTTGCACATGAATATAATAGCATACTACTGCAAAGTAAGAAACTATGAATGTGAATAATGTAGAAGAACATAAAAAGACATACAAATTGAAACAAAATTAGGTTAACAGAATAAGGAAAAAAATTATACAACAAATTATATAACAAAAAGAACAATAGAAACACACCTACACATTGTACAGTCTTCTTATAATTTATTCTCCTTTGTGGAATCTATGATTCAGATCTACTGTCCTTGCTATTCTTGTGCACAACACCCCATCTCCTGACTCCATGTCTTTCTACTGGCATTTTCCCATGCCTACATGTTCTCTGTCCTTCCCTGCTCTTGACTTACTGGCATTCTTTAAGTCTCAGTTAGAATCACACCCTCTACCAGTGGTCCTTCCTGATAGTCTCTAAATCTAGTGCCATCACCCTGAGATTATCTTCCATTTTAACTGAATGTAAAATAGCTGCTTGAAAATTGTCTTCTCTAGTAATGTCAGCTCCTTCATGGTAGGAATCCTGATTTTCCTTTCCATGTATCCACAGTGCTTAGCATGGTAATTGGTATAGTAAATACTTCATAATATTCACTAACCGAATGAATGAATAAATGGTCAAAGTGGTTCTCAGAGAAGAAATTTTTTAAAAATAGTTTCTTTGTATGATTTAAAGATTTTGGTGTGTGTATGTAAGGATATGTATATAGAGCATGGCAGATGCTGTCAGCATTGTCACAAGTGTCAGTTAATCTTGCTGAATTACTTTTTCCCTTTAATTTTTTATTTTTGTAACATATGAAGGCTCGTAGAATAAGGAAGAGAAGGATATATTCAGAAGTAAATATAATATAAAAAGCAAATTACATCAAAATTAATTTTAAAAAAGTCATTAGTGTATTTGATTTGTTAGTTTCCCTGCATTGCACTGACATGTAGGGTCTGATCAGATAGGACATAGAAAAAAGTTTTTCAATGGGATCATAGGAAGTATGGAAGCATGTCACTGAAAGAAGGGGAATGTAGAGCCAAAATAAGAGGTTCAGATCCATGAAAGTGCTCCAGAAGGGGACATAGGTAGAAAAAAAGGATCATGAGAATTTTAGACAAAAATAGAGGAGGAAAAAATTTTACTTGAGTTCATGGCACTTCTCAACTTGCTATAAACTCTAAAGATATGATCCCTTTCTCTTCTTCCATAAAAAGAAAGTTCCGTTCAATGCCTTAACCTTGTCTCTCATTCCTAAGCAATCTCCTTAAGGCCCTCTTGACCTCTGCATTTCTTAGGCTATAGATCAAAGGATTTAGGGTAGGATTAAAGAAGCTGTAAAATAACAAAATAATTTTCTGCTGCTCCTCAGAATTCCTTGAGTTAGGGGCCATATAAGTGATGATGGCACTACCAAAGAAAAGCCCAACCACACAGAGGTGGGAGGAGCAGGTGGAGAAGGCTTTCGTTCGTCCTTCCCCTGACTGGATTCTCAAGATAGCACCAAGGATATGTGTGTAGGAGATTAGAACTAAGCAGAGGGGTCCAACTAAGATAAACACACAAGCAACAAAGATGACCAGTTTGTTAAGCCATATGTCTGCACAGGCAAGTTTCAGGACAGATAGGATCTCACAGAAGAAGTGGTTGATTTCCCGAGGCCCACAGAAGGGCAGCCTAAGGAGCAGAAGCACATGGACCAATGCCAGGAGGGATCCAATTACCCAGGATGTTATAGCAAGTGCAATACACACTCTCCAGCTCATGATGAGAGTGTATCTGAGTGGATGGCAGATTGCCACAAACCGGTCATAGCTCATCATTACCAGCAGAAGACATTCAGTGTGGGCAAAAATCAAAAAGAGATAGGTTTGAATTATGCAACCTGCAAAGGAGATGGGCTTTTCTGGGTCTAGAAGATTTGCTAGCATTTGGGGGACTGTGTTTGAGGCATAAGAGATGTCAACAATAGCCAGTTGTGAAAGGAAGAAGTACATGGGAGTATGAAGTCGGGAGTCAAGATAAATCAGCCCCAGGATGACTCCATTTCCCAGCAGAGTGAAGGTGTAGAATAGAAAGAAGAGCCCAAAGAGAACTAGGTGCATCTTAGGGCTAACAAGAAATCCCAGCAGGATGAAATCTGTCACTGTGGTCTGGTTGTTCTCCATAACCTAATGATGAAAACAAAGACATCGGAAAAAGACATTAAATTGCATAATTTAGTTCATTTCCACTCAATCTCATAAAACAAATATCTGTTGATCTTAATCAAACTTTCATTTTTCACTTTGGGGAAATGGGCAGAGAGGAGGTGGAAACCACAAAGAAGTACGTCTATTGATTCATTAACTTGCTTTCCTAACAATAAATTTATAGATTTTTGATCTGCAATATCATTGTTGCCCTTCCTAAACTTAAACTTTAAAAATGGTCTGGTAGTACAGGAAACTACTTATGTGTGTAGCTACATGAGGATACAGAAGTACTGTGTAAACTGTAGTAGTATAAGAAGAGATTATACATTCTGTGAAGGGAAGATAAAGTATCTTAGGAAAGGAAATTATTCCAGTTGTTGTAGTTTCCCTCAAGTCTTCATTGAGAATAAGTGGTATTTCAAACTCTTTAGAACAATTGATCTGGGTCAGAGGGAGAAAGAATCAAGGATGCATTATTGCCGCCATGCATCAACAAAGTCTGAGTTTGACCTTCCTCTAACATTCTAGTCAGCAAAAATACATTTATTATTAATCCTGTCCCTCTGAGCCCAAAGTTAATTGGCAATGGATGATTCTGTTATGATGCATCAAGAATAGGTCAAAGTTCTTAAAAATCTAGGTCACTTTGATGATGATGATGGGTCACATAATTTTTGTTTTGAGAGGTAGCTAACAGTTGCATCTTAGCACATTTTCCTAACCTTTCATTTTCTCCCTCTGGACAACTCGTCAATCTCATAAGGACTCACTTTGCCAATATAACTTATGTGCAAATTGTCAGATGTCGTTGATATAGAATCCAGTAGGAGAAAAAACCAATTGCTATCATCTTGTGGATGGGAATGGTCACTGAACGCAGAGAAAGAACCACTATCAGATACTAAGGTGCTTTCTCACGCTAATGAAGTAGAATGACAATGGAAATAACATCAAGGACTGCTTAATTCTGTTACTCTTTTAGATAAAAAATGAAACTTCCAAAAGTACAAGAAATCCTACAAGTATGTGACATTATGAAAGGTAGTGACTTATAACAGAGCAATGTCTTTTCCTTTCGTGACAGTAAAAGGTAATATGTCTGGGAGGAAGTATTATTTTAATCTATCTGAGGTATTTTCACTTTTTGTAATTCATCTCATTTGATATCCTCTGCTGAAAATTCAAAGCCAATCAAATTATTTTGTCAAAATTTTTGGCAATATAATAGTAGTTAAAATAATAATTAATATTTATATAGAAAGATTGAAAAATTGCAATGTTATCTCATTTGACTCTCACAACACTCCTAGAAGATAGGTGACATTATTATCCCCATTTCATGGATGCAGAATTGAGACCCAAAAAGGCAATTTACCTCTTATCACATAGGTAGTGTTTGTGTAAGAATTTAAAACCAGAGTATCCTGACTCCAAGCACAATACTTGATCCACTCTGCTTTTTATCTGGCTAGACAAAACAAAACAAAACAAAAAACAAACAAAAAATCCCAAACATTGTAAACCACCTATTGCTAGCTTTTTTTCTTACTAGTGAAAAACCAGAAAATTTCACTAAGATTCATTGGAAGAAGGCTGATGGTTTCAATGCTTTTAGTAAGTGGCAGATATTCAGAAAAAAATATTCTGGACCCACTAATGGCTTAAATATTTTAATTCATGTAGAAAATAGAATCAAGAACTCCCTCCTGGAATTTGAATATGGTACTAAAGTTAAAATGGATTCAATTAAAAACTCAACATTTCAGTTGAATATCTGTACAACTGTTCTACTTGAATATATGTTCATATCATGGAAAAGATGCTGGATTCAAAAAGGCTGTGCCAGCCAATCACAACAGCAATCTGGCTGGTTCTATCAAGCAGGAAAGACTTTGAGCACAGATTTGGTAATGGATTCTATATTTGCTATTCACAAACCATCACAGTTAAGTTTATAAAAGCTGATTACTGGGTGGGCTGAAGGACGACTTCTTTCATTTTATATCGTAGATTCTGACATGCCACTGCAAATGATTGTGAACTAGAGAAGGCTTCCACTGAACATTACATAATATGTGTGTGTGTGTGTGTGTGTCTGTGTGTGTATGTTGAGGACAATAAAACAATATAATACAATAAATTTTGCATAGATTTGAAGCATGCTTGCTTAAAGGAATATAGAGATTCAAAGATAAGCTTTTAGTATCTCTTATAATTATATGAATATTGCATGTGGTGGGCAATATATTTCAAGGAGCAAAGGAGCTGGGGTTGCAACCAAGAATACCTTACCCAGCAAAGTGGAGTATAATCCTGAATGGGAAAAAAAGACATTTGACAAACTGAGTGACTTTCAGGTATTTGTAACAAAAAGACCAGAACTCAATGGAAAATTCAATATAAAAGATCCAGAAGAAACAAAAGGAAAACATTAAAAACTAATTATAAGGCACTCATTAAGGTCATTTTACTTATGACACATGAAAATGTTATCAGTATTCTTAAAACTGTCATTACTAAGGTAGTTTGAAAGAAAGGTTGGGGCTGGGTTGTGTACAGTGAGGTGATTCTCAAAAAACAAAACTGGGTAGGTAAAAACAAAAAGGAGCAATTATCTCATAAAATGGATCATGAAAGGAAGAACTAATACAGAGAAAGTAGGTGGGGGTGGAGGGCTGGTAATGTTGAAAAGTTACTCACATCTGGGTTGAAGAGGAAACAATGTGTATATCCAGAGTGGTTTAGCAGGTTTCTAAGCTTATAGAGAGGTGAAAAAAAGGTGACAGGGTCGGGGAGGGATTTTTAGAAGGGTGGGCAAAATAAAAAAATAAGCATAAGGGGAGAAGATAAGGTAAGGGGAAGAGAGTAAAAAGAGACTGAGAAGGAAAATAGTGAGTAAAAATAAGATGGAGGGAAATTCACAAATAGTAAGTATAACTTTTAATGTGAATGAGATGAACCAACCCATAAAACAGAAGCAGATAGCAGAATGGATTAAAATCAGAATCCAACAATATTGTTTGCAAGAAACACAATTAAGAGTGAGAGAGGCATACAGAGGTAAAATGGAGAGCTGAAATAGTTTATTATGCTTCAGCTGATGCAAAAAGACAGAGGTAGCAATTATGATCTCAACAACATTATGGCTAAAAGGGATTTTATTAAGAGAGATAAACAGGTAACTACATTTGAATAAAAGATACCATACATAATGAAGCAATATTAATACTGAACCTGTGTGCACCAAATACTATAGTATCCAAATTTTTAAAAGAAAAGTTAAATGAGTTGTAAGTAGAGATAGAAAGTAGGACTATAATAGTAGGGGACTTTAATCTTTCCCTCTCAAAACTAGATTACTCTAACCAGGAATTAGATAAGAAAGAAGTTAAGAAATAGAATAGAGGGGCAGCTAGGTGGTTCAGTGAGTAGATCACTGGCCCTGGAGTCAGGAGGACCTGAGTTCAAATGAGGCCTCAGACACTTGATACATTTACTAGCTGTGTAACCTTGGGCAAGTCACTTAATCCCAATTGCCCTGCCTTTCCCCTGCAAAAAAACAAAAAGACAAATAGAATAGAATTTTAGATAAACTAGACATGATAGGTGACACCACTTGCTTCAGCGGCCACGGCCAGACCACTAGAGAGTGAAAAGGATGTCGCAGAGAGTGAAAAGATTACATGGGCCAGGCAGGAGAGTATAGGACAGCTCCATTTTTTAAGCTGAAGAAAAGGGCTTATAATACCTTTTTAGGCAAGCAGACCAACAAATTCACGTGAGAGACATTTGCTACATAGCATGACTTCCTCGTGCTTTGTTCTCCTTTTGCCATAAACAATATTGTGTTAATAGCCCATAGGTGGTGTTTAGCACGTGCGTGCCCTAGAAGTTTTGGAGAAAGCATGTGTGTGCCAAGGCAAGGATTGAAGAGACCACATTCTGAGTTATCAGCCCAAGGGCAAGAACAGGCTTCAGGGAAAACCTGGCCTGTATCTTATCATAGAATGGACTTTCTCAGAGCTGGCCCTCTACACACTGGTATCTGGAGAGAATTGAATGGAATTACAAAGGAATACATCTTTTCCTTAAGGTTTTACGGTACTTTTGCAAAGACTGACCATATGTTAGTATGTAAAACTTTTATAGATAAAAGCAGAAATATTAAAAGTATCCTTTTACAAATCATAATGCAATAAAATTATATTTAATAAGGGACCATGGAAACATAGATTAAAGACTAACTGGAGATTAAACAACCTGATCTTAAAGAATAAGTGAGTTAAAGAACAAATCATAAAAATAATAATTTCATTAAAGTGAATGACAATAATGAGAAAACATATTAAAATGTGTGAGATACAGCAAAAGTAGGTATTAAAAGAAAATTTCTATCTCTAAATGCTAACATCTGTAAAATAAAGGACAGACTAAACAATTCAGTATTCAATTAAAAAAAAAACTAGAAAAAGAACAAATTAAAAATACCCAAATGAACATGAAAATGGAAATCTTAGAAACTAATAAAATTGAGAATAAAAACAATTGGATTAATGAGTGAAACTAGAACTTGGTTTTATGAAAAATCAAATGAAATAGATAAAAGCTGGGTCATTTGATTTTTTAAAAAGAAGAAAACCAATTCATTGTCAGAAAAAAATGAAAAGGTTTAATATACCACTAATGAAGATATAATCAAAGCAATTAAAAGGAGTTATTTTGCCCAATTATATGGCAATAAATTTAATATTTTAAATAAAATGGAAGGATATTTACTATATATGTATATAAATTACCTAGATTAGCAAAAGAGGAAATAGAATATCTAAATAGAACTCTTTGAGAAAAAGAAAATGAGCACGTTATTAATGAGGTCCTTAAGAGAAAAACACTAGGTATACATAGATTTACAACTGAATTCTATTTAACATTGTAAGATCAGATAATTGCAATATTAAATGAATTATGTGGAATAATGGGCAAAGAAGGGAGCCTACCAAACTCATTTTATGAAACATATATGATGCTGATACCGAAACTAGGAAGAGTAAAAACAGAAAGAAATTGTAGCCCAATTTCATCAATGAAGATTACAGTAATACATGACAAATATTATACGTTACGGTCCAGTGCGGTTTCTATCAGGAATGTAGGAATTATTTAATAGAAGAAAAAATGTTAACATAATTGATTATATCAAGAATATATTTTAAAAAAATCATAAGGTTTTATCAATAGATGCAAAAAAAGCTTTTGCTAAAGTTCAACACTTATTTCTGTTAAAAATATTTGAAGGTATTGGTATAAATGGATTTTTCCTTAAATTGATAAAAAGCATTTACCTAAACCATTAGCAAGCATTATTTGTAATGGGGATAAACTAAAAGCCTTCCCAGTAAGATCAGGTGTGAAACAAGGATGCCCACTGTAAGCAATATTACGCAATATTATATTAGATATCCTAGAAATAGCAATAAGAGAAGAAAAACAAATAGAAAAAAATCAAACTTGAGAATGAGGTAATCAAGCTATCCCTTTTTTGTGTGATTTTTTTTTAAAATTTATTTTTGACATGTTTGGTTTTCAGCATTGATTTTCACAGGCGTTTGAAATACCAATTTTCTCCCCATTTCCCCCCCCCCCACTCCAAGATGGCATACACTCTGGTTGC
>JAQQSZ010020057.1:0-10231 GCA_028646595.1 Phalanger gymnotis
AAGGGAAGAGGGGAGAGAATTTGGAACTCAAAGTTTTAAAAAATAGATGTTCAAAAACAAAAACAAAAAAGTTTTTGCATGCAACTAGAAAATAAGATTCACAGGCAATGGGGCATAGGAATTTATCTTGCCCTACAAGAAAGAAAGGTAAAAGGGGATGGGAAGGGAGTGGGGTGACAGAAGGGAGGGCTGACTGGGGAATAGGACAACCAGAATATACACCATCTTGGAGTGGGGGGGAGGGTAGAAATGGGGAGAAAATTTGTAATTCAAACTCCTGTAAAAATCAACGCTGAAAACTAAATATATTAAATAATAATAATAAAAAGAAAGAAATAGGGAAGAGTGAACAACAGAAAAAGGAATTTAAACATGAAAAACATTGTACTAAAATGTACCCTAGATTCTTTCTTACAAGAGATGTTTGGCTAAAGTAGCTTTTCTGTGTATCTGGAGAAGACTTCATGAAGTATATGTGTATGCTCACACTTAAAATATTAGCTTGGTTTTTACATAGCATAGCAAAGTTTTATGGATACTTGAAGCAATAAAGGGAATAATATATTAAAGCAATATACATAGAATATATATTCACCAAAGCAATATGCTTTCAGCGTTATTATGAAATATATAGCCTATGCCAAAAACTAAAGGCACTAAAGCTAGTAATAGTGGTTGAAACTGTAAATAATATTACATAATACTCTTAGTTAAATGCTAATTTTTAGACTATATAATAAATACGTTAATAAGATTATTCACACATTTCACAGCAATTGAATTTCTTCATAAGGTCTTCATAAGGTCTGAAAAATCAAGCTGAGTTAAAGTATTTTTTTTCACAAAAGTGTGTAGGACAGAAACCTAAGATCATTTAAGGCCAAATCCACAAGACTTTACTTTTCTCATCCTCCTAGTTTTCAGTTTTCTTTTTCCTTTTAAATTGCTTTGTATCATTCCATACACACTTTCATTTACTTTCTCTTATACATAGTAGGTCCCTTTTCCTACTAGAAGTATACGTTTCCCTCTTAGTGCCATATAAACTTCTTGAGTGCTAGAGTGGTTTCATTATTGTCTTGGCAAAGTGGTTGTACATTGTAGTTGCCTAGTAAATGTTTACTGAATTTTGTTGGAATACAGATTGTTACCAAAACCCCTGAAAACCATAATAACAACCATGAATAGTAACAACAATGACCACATTAAAAACCAATAGGTACTTTATATGAAGACAGGACTAAACATATTCCACTAGTATGAGAGTAAGAATATTGCATATACATAGAATCAGGTGAAATATATGACAAAGATCAAGCTTATAATCTTAAAATATATTTCACAGTATTTCATTGACAGTTAAAAAGTGATAATATAAAAATTTCTGCATACTTTCATTGTTTATTTGGAAGGTGACACTGAATAAGAGGCAGTTAGGTGGTACAGTAGATAAGAGTTCTGGGTCTGGACTCAGGAAGGCTCATCTTCATGAGTTCAAATCTGGCCTCAGACACTTACTAGCTTTGTGACCCTGGGCAAGTAACCTAACTGTTTGTTTCACTTTCCTCCTCTGTAAAATCAACTAGAGAAGGAAATACAAACCACTTCAGTATCTTTGCCATGAAAATCCCAACTGAACAACAACAGAAACTATGAACTATGATATACTATGCTTTTGGCATTTCATTTTAATTATTGAAACTTAATATTTAAATATTTGGGAAAAACACAGATAGAATTTTAAAGAAATTATCTTGGAATTTTTGTATATATATATATATATATATATATATATGTACAACTTATAGGTTAAAGTTTTGCTGAAAATTGACTATCAGGTTTTGTGGTGATAAACATGTTGAAACTAGTTGATGTTTTAACAGTAAAATACTCTCCATCTTTATTCTCAGACATGCCAATAAGAAATGTGAAATGTTTGTCACGAGACATATGGCTGGTGAATTTTAGGCATAAAAGGTTGAGGCTGTTTGCTGGAGTCTTGGCCATACGTTGAGCATCCAGAACATACCAAATTAAGTGATAATTAGTAAATTAAAACTTTCTGATTAGCACTTTGCAAAAATTAAATAATTGTTAATGATATCAAATCCCTATAATTAATGTCAGGGGGGTTATATAATGTTTGCTACTCTCCTCAGATAATTTAATTAAATGTGAGGAAGTCATCTCAGACAACCTGCTAATTTCCTTATCAAAACAACACAAAAATGACTACCTCCTTTTTTCTTGGCTGTTTCTAAATCTCAGGGATATGAAATAGGTTTTGACTTGTGTAGGTCTCTAAAGACACATAATATGCAAACTTTTGAGGATTCCCAAATGATGGATGTGGCTTGAAGAGGAATCATATTTTTCATTTTAACTGACCCTTAAATTAATTTGCAATAATATATTGCTCACATAGAATATAGTTATTACATTAGGAAAGGCATATTTGGGATTTACTGTTCTCTTAACTGACATTAATACTTAAGACTTTTCAGCCTGTCATATTATGAATGGAATCCTTCTAACAAAGGGTCAACTTAAAGTTAAAAACTTGTATGCATACAAAGGTGTACATGCAATATTAACATAAACAAATAATAAATCTCAGATATTTTATATGCAAATTCTTTAAAATAAAGTTTCAATTATGGAGTTAATATCCTTTTCTGTGTATTCTAGACTCATTTGGCAGTCTGGAGAAGCTTATAGACTCTCAGAATAATGTTCTTAAATCTACAAAATAAAATACATACGATTGCAAAGAAAACATATCAAAATATAGTTTCTAGATACATAGCTACCTAGCTTTCTATGATTTTTTCATAGATTACCTAGCTTTCATAGATTACCTAGCTTTCTATGTCTTATTATTTCTATGTCTTATTCTATGTCTATGTCTGTATATTTATCAGCCTATATACATATATATGTATATATATAGCCTATCTATCTATCTATCTATATATCTATACCATCTATATATTTATTAGTGAATTCTATCAAAAGTTCAGAGAACAATTACCTTAAGTGTTTGTAGAGATAGGAAAAGAAGGAATCTTAGTAAATTCCTTCTAACCCATGTAGCAGCAATGCTGCTTGCAGCTGCTATGGAGGTGTAAGGCCAACAAGCAGCACACAGGAGGGCTGCTAGCATAGATTCTTACATCTGCTTTTCTAGGGAAAGCAACTTTAGGGGTTTACAATCTCACTTTAATTAATTAAACATACATATATCATTCACTTAGTTCGGGGGGAAAAGTCATCATCATGAACTTCAGGGAAAACACAAAAAGAAATTATAAGCAGAAATTACATAAACAGAACAAATAACACAAATCAGCAGACAGAGCTTCTAACTCTCTGTCCTTAGCAATACATATATACAATACATATGTAGTTACCACAGAAAGAGAAACACCAATATCTGGGTTTTCAAATTGAGGGGAGGGGTCCTTAACAGCTGCCCAGAGTCTCATCTGGCCAAATCATATGGACATTCTTCCAATGAGTGAGCCCCCAAAATGCCAACCTCAAAGTATATACACTGTTTCCAAACAAGGACTCTTGATTCAATCAAAGGCTCTTGATTCAAACAAAGGCAAGACTCAATCAAAGGCACTTGATTGCCTTAGTGCTGAGAAGCACTCCAAGAGACAAAGCAGCAAAAAGTCCCACTTTGCTTGGCATTACACCTAAAATTATAGTATTTTCACCTGAGCCATGGAGAGGCAAACCAGGGAAAGATTATAGAACACTGTCATTAATGAATATTGACACAAATATATTGAATACAATATTAACAAAGGAGGCTATCAAGACAATACAATACTAGCAAAGAAACCTATCAAAATTTTATATAGTGGAACCAAGTAATATTTATACCAGGAAAGTAATAGAGGTTCAATATTAGAAAAACTAGAAACAAAATAATCTATATTAATAACAAATAAGAGAAATAATAATAAAATAATTTTATTTCTCTGGACCTCACTTTTCTTATCTGTAAAATGAGGAGGTTCAAATAAATAACCCATAAAATTTATTTTATACTTTGATTCTGTTATTTCTGAACTCCTCCCTCAAAATTCACCACAATGTTTTGTTATTACAGGGGTAATACTGTTACCTATCATGGCCTCCACTAGGAAGTTTGCTAGGAATTGGCAAGAATGATTTTATCCCATGACTGTCTTTTTTTTCAACAATTTGTTTTCAATTCACAGAACAAAGCAAGCATTTCCATAACACAGTACAACAACAACAAAAAAAGATGACTATACATGAAACTACAAATCTATGAATTCTCTCCAAATATACAAAAAGAAAATCATCATGTAAATTCCCCCCCCCACTTTTAAAGACCGAGAGGGGTGTGTTTGTGTGTGTGTGTGTGTGTGTGTGTGTGTGTATACTACTAGAAAAATAAATAGCCTTTTCCTGACTATTAATTTCATTTTGTTATTTATAAGCACCATGTCTAGCACTTTCTGATTCTCTTTTGGAACAAGGTAATTGTCATGTTTATTTATGCGAAGGGCAAAGGGCAGCTAGGTCGTACAGTAGATAGAATACCAGGTCTGAAGTCAGGAAGACTCATCTTCCTGAGTTCAAAGGTGGTCTCAGACATTTACTAGCTGTTTAACCCTAAGCAAATCCCTTTACCCTACTTGCCTCAGTTTCCTCATCTGTAGAATGAGCTGGAGAAGGAAATAGCAAACCATGCCAGTATCTTTGCTAAGAAAACCCCAAATGGGGTCACAAAGAGTTGGACATGGCTGTTAAATGACTGAACACAACAACAATGCATACACATACGCAAGCACACACACACGCATACACACACACACACACACACACACACACACACACACACACCCCAGCATACTTTTATTTATCAGTTCTTTCTCTGGATGCACATAGCATCTTTTTTGATGTCTTTATTTTTAATTTGTGTATTTATAACAGTCAAAATGACTTAGTCACTCAAAGTGGTTACTGTATGCAATGTTCTCTTGGTTATACTCATTTCACTCTTTGTTATTTCCTACAAGTCTTTCTATGTGTTTCTAAGATCAGTGAGTTCATCATTTCCTACTGCACAGTAGTATTCCATCATAACCATATACCACAACTTATTCAGCCATTCCCCAATTGATGGGGGTTCCTGCAATGTCCAGTTCTTTGCCACCACAAAGAGAGCTACTATAAATATCCCATTCAAATTCAAAGTTATAATTACTATTCGTGAATTTCTCTCTCTCTTATTTTTACTCACTATTTTCTTTCTCAGCCTCTTTTTTCCCTATAACTGTTAGCTTATCTTTTCTCCCCACCCTCCCACCCCCCACTTCACCCAACCTCCAAGAGTTCCCCTCTCATCTACCCCCCCTCCCCAAATCTCAATCCTCAGACCTCTCCAAAAACCCCTCCCCTACCCTGTGCCCCAGTTTTCTTACCTCTCTACATGTTCAGAAGACTTCTACATGCTTCCAAATGTATACTTTATTCCTCTTCAACACAGATGAAAGTAATTTTTCAACATTCCCTGCCCTCCACCCCCAGCTGCTTCCTCTGTATTAATTCTTCCTTTCACACCCCATTTTTATAATAGAATTTCTCCTTTTAACTTTTTCTGCCCAATTTTGCTTTTTACAATCACCCCATGTAGTAATAATCTTGCTAGCAGCTTCTGTGGGGGTATAAGATCCACCAACAACCGGTACCCAGAAGGCTGCCAACACAGGTTCTTTGATCTGCTTTACTGAGAAAAGTAACTTTAAGGGGTTAAGAATCTTATTTCAAACCAACATACAAATATCATTCACTTAGTGCAGGGGAAAAAGCCAGCACCCTGAACTTCAAAGCAAATATGAACAAATTACAATACAACATCAACAGACAGATCTTCTCTGATTCAAATCACAATACATAGTTACCAGTACCATCATCTCAGTTGCAAAACTAGGGGGCAGTTTGTAGCTTGCCCAGAGTCTCAACACTCCTTCCATGAGTGTGCCCCAAGAATCAAATGCTAAGGTCTCCTCAGTTATATCCAGTTTGGAGCCCTGAGGGCTCTGACCTCACCCAGGCTGGGTCTGGGAAAGTTCTCCATCCCCAGGATCACAACATATACAAATCAACGACTCCCAATTGTCTCAGTGCTGAGAAATACTCCAAGACCAAAAGATCCCACTTTATCTGCCCCACTCAAACAAAGGTCAGAATCTTTAAAGGCACTTAAGAGAAGAAAAGCAAAATGTGCCACCTTAATTACTATTACACCCCATCATATACAACCTATCTTTCAAACTACCTTAGTAATGATGACAATTTTAAGAATACTGATAACATTTTCAAATATATAATAAAAAACAATCTGACCTTTATGAGTGCATTACAATCTGCCTTTAATTTTTTTCCTTATATTTCTTCTGCATTTTTGGTATCAAATTTTCCATTGAGTTCTGATCTTTTTGTAACAAATACCTGAAAGTCTTTCAGTTCATCAAATTTCCATGTTTTTTTTCACAATCAGGATTATATTAAACTTTGCTGTGTAAGTTATTGTTAGATGAAATCCCAGCTCTTTTACTCTTCAGAATATAACGTTCCAAGACCTACAGTCTTTTAGAATAGAAATTCCTAGGTCTTCTGAAATCTTGACTGCATTTCTACAGTATTTGAATTCTTTTTTTTCCTTGCTGCTTATAATATTTTCCAATTAATCTGGACACCTACAGGCCATCTCCAATGAATTAGGAAATCAGGAAATGTCCTGAGAGCAACTTCTCTGAGAAGCAGACTAGACCTCAAGAAATTTCACCTCAACATTCACCTCACTTACAGCCTGAAGAAATTTCACCTCACAAACATTTACCTTACAGCCTCAGGAGCTTTCATTATATATAATTTTACCTTATAAACTGCCATCTAAGGAAGAGCAGAGGGCTAATGGGGGGCAATATTCAGGACCCCCTACTGTTTTCAGAAGCCAGGCTTGGTGGTGCTGGTCAAATATGTTACAGGGCTGTTGCTGTGGGCAAGGAGGAACAAAATGAGTGCAGTAACACAGGGGACAAGAACATTTTTGAAACGACATAGCTGGAGGGCCCTAAGCATGCCTTAGGGGAGGAGTCCCTGAAGTTGAGCTCTTGGACAGAATTCAGTATATAACTGTAAGGAGAAGCAGAAGCCAAGGGGAACATTACCCAGAACTTGGGCTCTGACCTCACCCAGGCTGGGTCTGGGAAAGTTTATTATAATAATTATAATAATAAGTGGCAAAAAAAAACCCATAATGGAAATAAAAATGAGCAAGCAAAGGAAAAAGAACTTGACCACAGATATCTACTTTGGTATAAAAGAAGATCTGGGTTCATATTCAAGGGAAGATAGTGAAATTAAAAATAAGCCACTCCTATCCCGAAGAGTAATATCAAAAAGTCAGAAGCCCAAAAAGACTTGTTGGAAGAACTTCAAAGGGAATTAAAAAATCCAATAAGAGAGACAGAGGAACATTGAGGGGAAAAAAAAAGCAATCCAAGAAAATTGTTATAATAAAGTTAACAAACTAGAAAAAGAGGTCCACAATCTTAAGAAAATAACTCCTTGAAAACTGAAATTGGGCTTGAGTTGATTTCAAAGTTCAAAGCCAGTAGTAGACTGAGAAGGGCAGGAGCACCAGGCTTACGGAAGGGCATCAGACCACACCAACTGGGAACAGCAGAGGAACCCAGCCACTGTACCAGTCTGGGAGAGTGCTGAGTGAGTGAAATGCAGGAACAGGAGCAGGCCCAGGGTGGAATTACTGGCTACAGTAGCAACCGAGCCCTAGGCCTCTCAGCCCGTGATGGGAGTCTGTCAGAGCTAAGGGGCACACCAGCCCAGAGCTTGTGGCCATGGGAGCAGCTACCCTGGAGACCTCCAACCCACAGACTAAAGGTTTGAAACTCACCTTCTTGAACATCCAGTAGCCATGATGGTCAGGTAAACCTTCTCTCCCTCCCTCACCCAGAAAATACTCCCTTGGGAGAAACAGAAGAGCCAGACGTGCTGCTTCAGTAGCATTTAAGTGAGAGAAGTTGGAGAGAGGACCCTTCTCATGGGGGGTGGAAGGAGACTACTACAGGAAGGAATGTTTTCCAGCAGGCCCCATGCCAGCAGAACCATGAGAGCTACGTAGCCTCAGGGGGGTGGAGCTAGCAAATGCCAACGCCAGGACTCTAAATGTGCATTTACACAGCCAGGGAAAGTGGCAGACATGAGCACAAACAACAGTTGAGACCACCCTGATTTAGGGCAGTACCAGGGAAGAGGAGACTTCTAGCAACCAGACAACCCATCTCCCACATCTCATGAAGCCAGAAGCCATAGCACACAAAGCTGGTGAGCAGGCCCACAGTTCTGAACACATGAAGCTTGGGACAGAGCTCCCTGAGCCTCAGAAGCAAAGATTCCCTTTAGTAGCTGGGGTGGGGGTGGGGTGGGCAAACACCATGAAAAAAGCATACTAAAAAGCCAAAGACCACTGATTGCTATTATGGAGACAGGGAAGATCAAAATGCCAATTCAGAAGAGGATAGCATTGACACTATACCTACATCTGAAACCTCAAAAGGGAATGTGAACTGGTCACCAGCCCAAAAAGCATTCTTGGAAGAACTCAAGGAGGACCTTAAAAACCAAATTAGAGAGGTAAAAGAAAAAATGGAAAAAAATAGAAAAAAAATCACTGATGAGAAGAAATCTTTAAAAAGTAAAATTGGCAAACTGGTTAAAGAGATTCAGAATAGGGGGGCAGAGCTAAGATGGTGGCTGGAAAGCAGGGACTAGCATGAGCTCCCCACCAAGTCCCTCCAAAAACCTATAAAAACGGCTCTGAACCAATTCTAGAACTGTAGAACCCACAAAATTGCAGAGGGAAGCAGGGCTTCAGCCCAGGACAGCCTGGATGGTTGCTTGGTGAGGTCTTTTGCACACAGAGATGTGAGCAAAGCAGAGCTGAGCAGAGCAGAGCCCAGCATGGGCTGCACAGACAAACCAGACCAGGAGGTGGGCAGAGCAGGCCCTAGCGCCTGAATCAGTGAGCTGCGGCATTTGCCAGACTTCTCAACCCAGAAACACCAAAGACAACAGAGAAGAACTGCAGAACCCACAAAATAGCGGAGGAAAGCAGGGCTCTAGCCCAGGACAGCCTGGATAGTCTCTGGGTAAGGTCTATCCCTCATGGAGCTGGGAGCACAGCTGAGTGGAACTGAGCTGAGCTGAGCCCAGCATGGGTGTCGTGGACCAACCAGACCAGTAACCGGGCAGAGCATGCCATAGCGCACTGAATCAGTGAGCAGCAGCAGTTACCAGACTTCTCAACCCACAAACACCAAAGACAACAGATAAGGTTACTGGGAAAAGCTGCTGGGGACAGGGAATTTGGGGTTCAGCCACCGCCCTGGGGGCAGTGGAGGTGGGGCAGCCAAAGAATTACAGCTGCAGTTGCTTCTGAGGCCCCAGATCCAACTGGTGGGAGGAATTAAGTGGCAGATCAGAGCAGGAGTGAAGAGCTTGCTGAAGATCTAAGTCCAGTCTTGGTTGGGAGTTCTTGGGGAAGGAGGAGTGCTGGTGTGGCAGAACTGGCACAGCGCCCCAGGCTTGGAACATAGAACTGTTTAGTCTACAAGCAGTCATACTCCACTGAAAAACTCAAGGATCAAGTGAGTTGGCTGGGAACATGGCCAGGCAGTAAAAATGGACTCAGATTCAGACTCAGACTTTGGAATCTTTCTTTGGTGACAAAGAAGACCAAAACATACAGCCAGAAGAAGTCAACAAAGTCAAAGAGCCTACAACAAAAGCCTCCAAGAAAAACATGAACCGGTCTCAGGCCATGGCAGAGCTCAAAAAGAATTTGGAAAAGCAAGTTAGAGAAGTGGTGGAAAAATTGGGAGAAGAAATGAGAAGGATGTGTGAAAACCATGAAAAACAAGTCAACGACTTGCTAAAGGAGACCCAAAAATATACTGAAAAATATACTGAAGAAAACAACACCTTAAAAAATAGACTAACTCAAATGGCAAAAGAGCTCCAAAAAGCCAATGAGGAGAAGAATGCCTTGAAAGGCAGAATTAGTCAAATGGAAAAGGAGGTCCAAAAGACCACTGAAGAAAATACTACCTTAAAAATGAGATTGGAGCAAGTGGAAGCTAGTGACTTGATGAGAAATCAAGAT
>JAQQSZ010020058.1:0-10230 GCA_028646595.1 Phalanger gymnotis
TCCTTCAGAAGGTGCAATTTGAGCCTGAGATTTAAATGAAGACAAGGAAACTGAGAAGCAAAGGTGAGGAAGGGAGAGTATTATAAACATAGGCATAGAGTACAGACAGCATAAAGAGGTAGAAACAAGAAATATGTGAGAGAAGACTAGTATAAGATGACTGGTAAGGGTCATTTTATAAGGAACTTTAAATGGCAAACAGAGCAGTTTATATTTGTTTCTGTAGGTAATAGGGAACCCCTGGAATATAGAGAGCAGTGGGTTGACACAGGAAGTCCTACACTTGAAAATTGTCATTTTGACAACTGAGTGGAGAAAGGATTGGAGTGGAGAGAGACTTGAGACAGGGCCAACAGTTAAAAGATTATTGAAATAGTACAAGTGAGAGAGGATCAGGGTCTGAAAAAGGTTGGTGTCTGTTTGAGTGCAAATAAGGGCAAATATGATGTCGTGAAGGTCGAGACAAGATTTAACAATGGTTAGGATATGTAAGGTGCAGAGTTAAGGACAACAATGGAGTTGTAAGCCTCAGTTACTGAGAGGATAGTAGTATCCTCAACTAATTTTGAGAGGCAGATGAAAGAGATTTAGGAAGAAGAGATTATTTTGGAGAGGAAAAATGAGTTTTTATTTAGATATGTTGAGTTTATGATGTCCAAAGAACATCTAATTTAGGAAGCATAAAAGGCACTTTTTTGATGTTGCAGGACTGTATCTCAGGAGATGTAAGTTATATAGATCACAGAGTCATTGCCATAGATACAACTGAACCAACGAAAGTTCACCAAGTGAGATAGTGTACACAGGTAAGAGATGCAGGTCTAGGACAGAACCTTGGATGACATCTGTGGTTAGTGGGCATGACATGGATGAAGAATCAACAAAAGACACTGAGAAAGATCAGTCAGACAGAAGGCTAAGAGGAGAACCAGGGAAGAGCAGTATCACAAAAACCTAGAGAGGAAAGAATATCCAAGAAAAGAGGATGATCAACAATGTCAAATGCTACACAGAGGTCAAGAAGGAGGCCTATTGGTAGGAGTGATACAGGATTGAGGCCCGGTGTGTCATGATTGGCAACAGGACAAGGAGATGAGAGATATGAGAATAGAGGAATAGTGTAGAGTTGAGGTTGTTCAGCAAAGAATCAAGATAGGAAAGGGAGAAGAGTTCAAGGCACATGCAATACAGAAAATATGGTTAAGGAAAGGCTTGAGAGGAGGAAATGGAGGTTATGGTAAAGCTAAAGAACAAGGTTAGGCATCACAGAGAATAGGGAAAGATTGTAATCAGATAAAGGAATCTCTGAGTTTGTGAATATGCAAGTAAAACTATTTAGGTGATGGTAAGATCAAGAATGTGACCATCTCTGTTGCTGCTGAAGTAGAGGGAAGAAGTAGGTCATAGAAATTGCGTGAACTGAGGAACTAGGATATTAGCCTGTTTGAGGGAGCTGAGCTTCCCTAGTTGAGGGCAAGAGTTCAGGTTGGAAGACTATGAGCCATGCATTGAACTCATTGAGGAAAGGAGAATGTCCTGAGGGGTAAATAACATCCACCTGGATCTGCATTACATTCCAAATTTGGATAGCATGGACCTAAAAGGAGAGATTATTGAGTAACAGTGGCAGACAGAGGACCTGGAGATGCCAATGGATAGCAAGTAATATTCCAATTAGTAAAATAAGTATATGAGCAAAAATTCAATAAGTATTATAAAGGATGGTGAGAGTGCAGGGTCATCAGAGGGGAGCCAAATATAAAAGAGTGCCAGAAGATGAATGGTACAAGAAAAGAAGAGGTTAAAGATGAAATGAATTTAATTATGCGGTAGGCATTCCAGAAGGCACAGTGGAAGATCTGCCAATCTGGAATAGAATGGGGATCCTGTGTTAAGGTGTGTGGGAATAAGGGGCAGAAACTTGTGCATGGGAAATAGAATATGTTGATGGGATAGGGTTCATGATAGTTCACACTAAAGTGTCTGGAGAGACAAGAGAAATAGGGAGAGAGACAGAGAGACTGAGACAGAGAATGAGAGGGGAAGAGACAAAGAGAAACAGAGAGAGATGGAGAGACAGAAATGGAGAGGGAGAGAGAAGGAGAGAGAGAGAGAAAGAGAGAGAGAGAGAGAGAGAGAGAGAGAACAAAGAGATGGAGAGAGAGAGAGCGAAGACATGAAGAGAGAGAGGGAGATCCATATTGATATAGATGTGTCTATACATTATCTATTATTTGTGTATATATACATACATATCTAATATTAGGTGTGGCTAAATACATCTAGACATTCATATACATATGTATCTGCATATTTTAAATGATGTTAATATAAACATCTATGTGGAAATGGTTGGTCCAATGGATATTCAGGAAAAAAAAAAAACATTTACAATTCTCAAAAACGACTGAAGAATCAACACATTTGGAATGAAGTAGTTAAAATAACAAGTATATTTGATATAAAGAGAATAAGCAAAGCAACGAACCTACTGTGATTATATCATTCCCTTACGCAAAAAATGTCCAATGGTTCTCTAATGCCTACTGAATGAAGGTCATACTTCCTAGATTGATGTTCAAAGCGCCACACAAGTGACTTCAACCTATCTGTTCAATTGCCTTTTCATGTCGTTCAGTTTAAGCCAAACTAGACATCTCACCGTTTTCCAATTGATTTCAAAGTATTCTCTCCTGCCTCCATGCCTTTGATCACTCTGTTCCCATGCCTAGCATGGAATCCCTCACTCCAATTCCTTGCATCTCTACCTTTTGAAATTTTTCTTCTCCTTCAAGGCTTAACTCAGATGCTACCTATTTTATAAAGCTTTCCCTGACCCCCATCTTGCCCCAGATCAAAGTGATCTTTCCTCCTTGAATATTTCAAAGTGCTTTGTTTGAACTTGTACTTTGACCTTAATGTATACTAATTTGTATTATGGTTGTTTGTAATATGTCTTTTCTCCCATACTTAACTTTAAATTCTCAAGGGCTTATATTATGAAGGTACTTTCCATGCGTTATTTCACTTATTCTTCACAAAAACCTGGTGAGGCAGGTGCTATGCTGATTATTACAGATGGTTCATTTTATACATAAAGCTGAGCGGATGAGGAACTTGCCTATAGCCTCACAGTCCAGGTCACTCCTGAATGCAAGTTCAGACTCTCCATGATGCCATACCGTCGCTCATTAGAGGGAACATTTACCAGATGTTTTGCATTCATTCTGTTTTCTCAACACTTCTGGGTACTATAGCTATTGCTGTCCTCATTTTATAGGTGAGGGAATTAAAATCAAAAAGGCCCATGGTCACACAGGTAATAATATTTGAAATAGAATTTGAACTCAACCCATGGAGTCGCACAGCTTCTAAGTGTTAGCTCAGTAGTGATGGAATTTGAACTTAGTTCTCTCCTGACTCCAAATGCAATGTTCTTTGCCCTATACCAGGCCAACTATCATAGAAACAATGAAGAAAACAAATCAGCATCTGATGTTAGTTTATTCCTACAACAGTTTCTATGAGTATCATCTTTAAATAACCTGGGTTTTAAGAAGCAATTTGACCCATCTAATAAAGGAATAACCCATCTAGAGAGTTTTCCTGGCTTCCTCTTAGCAGGAAACCTATAATAGAAGGATAAAGTACCTTTAGTATTTCAAGCCTTTCTAAAAAGCTGGACTCAAATAGCTTGATTAAATTCTGAGCCCTTTAGATAATGTATTTCATACACATGAATGCTAGAGGCCAAAAAATGGTAAATATCTACAGCAGGGAATACTGATTCCCAAATGGATGAATTAGAGACCTATATACCCATCTACTGTCCATTATAATGAATTGTTTGCTTGAAGTGATGTCTTTGGATCTATTCATAAGAGATAATGTGGTATGGAAGGTAATATAGTGTATAGGAAAAATCCCTAGCTCTGGAATCAGAAAATCTAGGTTCAAATTCTGTCTCTGATGCTATCCGTGTGGTTTTGAAATAGTCTCTTCTCCTGAAACAAGTCCCTTCACCTTTCTAGACTTCATTTCCCCTGTAAAATGAGGGGTTGGGTGAGATGGCCACTAAGATGGGTCCCTTTTGGCCCTACCCCAGGATCATGAGCTCTTTTTATATGGATGAATTTCAAACTTCTTATATTACTAACTATATTTTCTAACTTGTTTCATAGTTAGCAAGGCATGAGTTGTTATATAAATTTTAAAAATATATTACATCATAAAAAGGGAAGACAATCTTACATGAAGATGTATTAATCATTTTTCCTTGCTATAAGAATTATCTTTTATTGGATATAAAATGCAAAGGTGCAAAGAAGCATTACGACACTGATGGGGTACAGGCCCCAAATGGAGATCTTTTTTCCTAACCCAAAAAGGCCCATTTGTCTACAGGCCTAGGAAGAAAACCCTACCTGGAATTCTCCTTGACTCTTCCGTGATTGATCCAGCCTTGGCCTGAGGCTATAACCTTCCATTATCATTAGGCCTAAATCTCTACCTAAGCCTAGCGATCTATTGATGCTATCTTGATATACATGCCTTCAGTGACTTCCCAACCTTGATATTATCAATATGTATGCCTTCAGCTACTTCCCCAACCTTAATCCCATTCTCTTGGTTCCTGGAGTCTAACCTCATCCTTGGACTTTTCCTCAAGACCCTCCCTGAGCCCCTCCTCTAGTCGCCCCAGACCACCCCTCAATCTCTCCCACAGTCTTTTCTGTATATAAATCTTATCTGGCTTCCAAAAAGGGCGCAGATTCCTTAAGAGTCTAGCCTATGGCATGGCTTCTTGAGGATCTGGCCAATATAGCTAATCCCTAATAAACTTTGTCTTTTTCTTTGGCTAAGAAGGCTTGAGTCAAATTCTTTCGGCAAGACCCAGCGCGTCAGTATTTTGGGGTCACGAGCACCTCTAGAAACATATGGTTCCCTACCATCATCATTTTGCTTAGACCTCTTCAAAACTATTCATAAGAATAAGAATTGATTTCAAACCTATTTAGTAGATGAGGCAACCAAGAGGCAGTGGTTAAAGGGATTGTCTAAGGTCACACATATGGCACTTAAGTAATAAGAGTCAGCAATGGAACTCTGATTTTTTAACTAAACCACACTTTTTTTTTTCTAACACAACCATATATGGCCAAAGTGAAATGGAACATTTTCCAAAATTCTAGAGAACATCTTTGATCCTATAGAGCCTTGGTAAAAATCGACTTTGGTAAGAGGAAGAAAATCTTTGAAAAGAAATGACATACAAAAAAACTCCAAGTTTAAAAAAGTAAGTCATTAAGTGACTCTGAGTCAAAGGCAATCATTGCATGGCATCTGTATTTACAAAGTGCTTAGCAAGCACTTTTAACAATGGATCATTATTGGCCAAAGATTTGTAGTAGCTTTGTTCTCCCTGTTTTGCAGGTGTCAGGCATCCGAGGCACAATGATTAGAGACAGATATAATCTGTTCCCTTACAAAAAAAAACCCCACCAAAAACAAAAACAAAACAAGCAAAAACCACATTTATTAATGTGTCTACTATGTCCAGAACACTGTGCTATGTACTGGGGAAGATGCAAGTTTAGATAAGACATGGCCCTTACCTTCAAGAAATCTAATAGGGAGATTCTTGACCAATACCCAGAAGTCTAGTAGGGAGATAATACACAAATACTCAAAGCCATAACTGGGGTAAGTCAATTAGAGTTTTACCCCTAGGACATTAATATCTGGGGTGATTCTTATTCCTGTAGTGGACCTCTGGTTCTCCATACATACATAATATAATGCTACCCCTGGGGGCCCATCCCTTTCCCAGGATTACCTTCCATATCTGGTATATTCTAGGGCTCGTTAGACATGACATGGAAACTAGAACAAGACTCTTCATGGGATCTCTCTCCTGGTGTAACTCTATCCAGCAGTAGCATACTTTCTTCTGAATCCTCTTATCCCTACCAATTGAATTTTCCCCAAGTTACAAAATCCCTAATTACAAAGACAGTCCTGAACAAACTGTAGAATAATTATTCACTCACAGTCAATTAATGAAGCCAAGAGGCTCACTGGACTTCAGGGTTTGGAGAACTCACATCATCATCATTATCATCACCATCATGGCCTTTATGTAGTGCTTTGAGGTTTTCAAAGAGGTCTATGTGTTGTTTCATTTGATCTTCACAACCTTCCTGTGAGATGAGTGCTATTATTATCCCTCTTTTAAAGATAAGGAAGAGGTTAGGGGTCACATAACCAGTATATGCTTGAAGCAGGATTTTAATGCAGAAGTTCCTGACTACAAATCCAGCACCAAATGCATCAAGCTTCAGCTTATTGCAGAACCTCTTGGGAGAGATCTATAATCCCTCAAAGGAGTTTTGTCTATCCATCCACACAGGAAAGACCAAGTGGATAAAGAGTATCTACAGTATTGCTGAGATTTCAATATACATTTGGATACATAGAACTTTTCCATCAATATGTTTATCTGAGATAAATAATACATATGGACAATTGAGAATAGCTTTCAAAAGAAGGAGGTAAATAAGTAGATTGCTTTTGGGAAATTGCAGATCTTTCTTACTGACCCTAAATTTCCCATGAAAGCAAAGGCCCATCTTTGTAATACTAGTATTATATCAATGCTTTTATATAGCACAGTGTTATGTAGCATGAAACACAATTGTCTCTGGAGAACTAAAAAGCAAAAAGCAAGTATGACCAGAAAATAATGTACAGGCTCATGATGGATGTGAGAGAAATATAACATATAAACAATAAGAAACTCTAAAGATGAACAGAAATAATTTACTTTATAAAGGAATTTTATGACAAGAAGAGAAGATGGCATGGTGGACAGCCAAAGTGCTCTACCTATACTCATAATATTAGAAGAAAATGAGGAAGACCTTTGGCAAGTTGAATGGACCCTCTTCTGGAGAATTTATGGAAAGACATGGGTAAGAGTAACACAGCATGGGCAAGCATGGGTGGATTGATATCTACGTTGTTGAAGTGAACCCCCAAACTGAAAAAATCATAGATCTGTTTGAGACATTTTGAGGTGAATATTTTCCCCCCAACTGGTAGCTTCTCCTCTCATTATACCTAGTTTGGTTTTGTTTTGCAAAAAATTTACATTTTATGTAGTCAGAATTATCTATTTATCTTCTAGCATCTTCTCTATTTTTTGGTTAAAAGTTCTCCCACTTGTTTTTTGTTTAAGGTAACTCTTTCAATCCTCCTCCATTATTTTAAAGGATTTGGTGTTTTATTTTTAGGTTACCTATCCTTTTGTAGCTTATTGTGATATGTGATGTTGTAACCCCAGTTTCTGCCACACTGCTTACATAAATTCCTGACCAACAGGGAGCTCTTTCCCAACAATTTTTGTTCTTTGTCTTACTGAACACTAGGTGCTGTGTTCAATTGCTTGACCATCTTGTTTAATTAGTTTGCTCTACTAGTCAGATTTTCTATTGTTTAAGCAGTCATTAGTGTACTTTTCCAAACTAGTAGACTTTTATCTTGAGAAATTATTGGAGTGATTCCCTATAACCCAAATTCAAACTCCTTTGCCTTAAGGGCAAAATTTAAAATCCTTCTACAATCTTGTGCCATCCAATCATGCCAACTTTATTTCATATTACCATCCTGCATGTGTTGATGTTGTTCAGTTATTCAGTCATTTCCAACTATTTGTGACCCCAGGGACCATAGCACCACAGGTATTTCTATCCTCCACTATTTCTTAAAATCTTCCCAAGTTCATGTTTGTTGTTTCTAAGATACTATTTATCCATCTCATCCTCTGCCACCTGCTTTTCCTTTTGCTTTCACTCTTTCCCAACATCAGGGTCTTTTCCATTGAGTTCCATCCATTATATGGCCAAAGTATTTAAGCTTCAGCTTCAGTATTTGGCCTTCCAGTGAATAGCTTGAATTAATTTCTTTAAGTACGAAATGATTTGACCTCTTTGCTGTCCAAGATACTCTCAAAAGTCTTATCCAGCATCACAGTTTGAGAGCATTGATTCTGGAACCTTCAGCTTTCCTTATAGTCCAACTCTTACAGCCATGTATTACTACTGGAAAAACCTTAAATTTGACTATACAAACCTTTGTTGGCAAAGTGATGTCTTTGCTTTTTGGAATGCTGTTCAGATTTGCCATAGATTTCCTTCCAAGGATCAAACACCTTTTAATTTCACGGCTGCAGATGCCATCTGCAATGATCCTCGAGCTCTGACACTACTTCCATTTCTTCTCCTTCTATTTGCCAGGAAGCAATGGGACCAATTGCCAAGATCTTGGTTTTTTTGATGTTAAACTTCAAGCCAGCTATTACACTCTCCTCTTTCACCCTCATCAAGAAGCTTCTTAATTCCTCTTTACTTTCTGGGATCAGATCTGCATATACTATCCTCTAAATAAATTAGACTGCTTCCTCCATTGGAACTATCTATATTCTGATGCCTCCAAGCCTATGCTTACATTGTTTTCTTTGCTTGGAATTCTCTTGATTCTTCCATTTACCTTTTAAATTCCTACTCATCTTTTAAAGTCCAACTCTGGTTGCCCCTCATACCTCACATAGTATATTATTGCATGATTCTAATTCATTTAATAGGTAATATATTATATTAGTTATTTGTGTTTGAAGAGTCATAGCTATGGGGTAAATTCATTGGGGCTAAGAGGCTAGTCAGGGCTAGGTATACTCAGAGAGTTAAACCCATTCCTAGAGAACCTGATCTCAGTACTCAGAGGGCATGGAGGAATGCAGTCTCACAGAAGGAACAGGATCTTCAGGGTGACACTGGCAAAAGAGAATCAGATATAGTAAGCCAGATGTCCACCATGGTTAAAAAATTCTCCTCTCCCTCATTTTGACACCCTGATTCAAAGGCCCAAGCGCCCCAGTCTATTTATCCTTCTGGCTAAGTGGCATTTTCTTAATAGTCTCTTAGCTATTCTATCTTTGTGGAGATCTGTTTTATATACTTAGATTCCTTTCTAAACCATTGACAATTTTTGCTATTTTTTTCCTATTCCCATGGAGAATGGCTGTATCATTTTGCTTTCCCCCTAGACCTTAAGGTATAGCCATAACCAGAAATTTTGGCACTTTAAAAAAAAACAAATTAGTTGTGTATATTGTCAGTGCTTTAGGGCATGGATATATATATATATATATATATATATATATCAGTTTGTTCTGGTTGGACATAGGCCTGCAGGGGGAGAGGCTGGCTCTTTCCGCAGAAAGTCTGGCTCCAGCCCCTTTGGCATAGAGGATTAAGAAACATAAACGGAGGAGGGGAGTTGTGAACTGATCCAGCCATTCTGGAGAGCAATTTGGAACTATGCCCAAAGGGCTATTAAAATGTTCATACCCTTTGACCCAGCAATACAACTTTTAGAGCTGTATCCAATGAGATCACACAAATGGGAAAGGGACCTGTACATACAAAAGTATTTATAGCGGCTCTTTTTGTGGTAGCAAAGAATTGGAAATCAAGGGAATGCCCATGAATTGAGGAATGGCTAAACAAGTTGTGGTATATGAATGTAATGGAATACTATTGTGCTATAAGAAATGGGGGAGATACAGACTTCATAATAACCCAGAAAAATCTACATGATATAATGCTGAGTGAGCAGAGCAGAACCAGGAGAACATTATACACAACCACAGATATATGGATTCTGTGATGACTAACCTTGATGGACTTGGCTCTTCTCAGCAATACAAGGTTTAAAGACAACTCCAAAGGACTCATGATGGAAAGAGCCGTCTACATCCAGAGAAAGAACTATGGAATCTGAATGCAGATTGAGGCAAACTATTTTCTCTCCTTTTTTTTTTCTTTTGATTTTTTTTCTCTTTTTGTTTTTGTTTTTTTAGTTTTATTTCTTCTTTCTCATGATTCATTCCATTGATCACAATTATTCTTTACACCTTGACTATTGTGTAAATAAGTTTAATGCAAAGTTATATGTAGAAGATATATTGGATTCCAATGGGTGGAAGAAGGGAAGAAAATCTGGAACTCAAAATCATGCAGAACTGAGTGCTGTAAACTAAAATTAAAAAATCTTAATTAAAAAAACAAATAAGTGGAGGAGAGATTGAGCAGTGGGAAATTGGGGTCCTGAGACACACTCAAATCTGTTGGAGAAGGGAAAGATACAAGCTTTATTAAGCATCTGCTGTGT
>JAQQSZ010020059.1:0-10230 GCA_028646595.1 Phalanger gymnotis
ATTCGAGTATTGTGGAAACACAATCAGAATAACCCAAGATCTAGCAGCTTCTATATTAAGAAATTGAAGGGCTTGGAATACGATATTCTGGAGGTCAGTGGAGTTAGGATTAAAACCAAGAATCACCTACCCAGCAAAACTGAGTATCATGCTCCAAGGAAAAATATGGACTTTCAATAAAATAGAGAACTTTCCAGCTTTCCCAGTGAGAACACCAGAGCTGAATAGAAAATTTGACTTTCAAACACAGTAATCAAGAGAAGCATGAAAAGGTAATCAAGAAAAAGAACAAGAACAAGAAATTGCAAGGGACTTACTAAAGTTGAACTGTTTACATTCGTACATGGAAAGATGATGTGTATGATTCATGAGACTTCAGTATTAGGGTAACTGAAGGGAATATGCATATACATATATACACATGTATATGTTTGCATATATATATATATATTGGAGTATATATGTATGTGTATGTATATATGTATATATATACAGAGAGAGAGAGAGCAGGCACAGGGTGAGTTGAAGACAAAGAGAAGATATCTAAAAGAAATAAAATCAAATTAAGCGATGAGAGAGGAATATATTGAGAGAGAGACAGAGAGAGATAGAGTGGGGCAAATTATCTCGCATAAAAGTGGCAAGAAAAAGCAGATCTGTAGGAAGAGAAGAGAAGGCAGGTGAGGGGGATGAGTGAATCTTGCTCTCATCAGATTTGACCTGAGGAGGGAATACCATACATACTTAATTAGGTATCTTACCCCACAGGAAAGAAGAAGGAAGAAGATAAAAAAAGGGGGGATGATAGAAGGGAGGGCAGGTGGGGATGGAGTTAATAAAAAACAAACACTTTCTAAAAGGGACAGGGTCAAGGGAGAAAATTCAGTAAAGGGGGTTTGGTTAGGAAGGAGCAAAATATAGTTAGTCTTTCACAACATGAGTATTGTGGAAGGGTTATACATAATGATACACATGTGGCCTATGTTGAATTGCTTGCCTTCTTTAGGGAGGGTGTGTGGGGAGGGAAGAGGAGAGAGAATTTAGAACTCAAAGTTTTGAAAACAGATAAAAAAAAGGTTTTTGCATGCAACTAGGAAATGAGATACACAGGCAGTGGGGCATAGAAATTCATCTTGCCCTACAAGAAAGGAAGGGAAAAGGGGATGGGAGGGGAGTGGGGTGACAGAAGGGAAGGCTGACTGGGGAACAGGGCAACCAGAATATATGCCATCTTGGAGTGGTGGGGAGGGTAGAAATGGGGAGAAAATTTGTAATTCAAACTCTTGTGAAAATCAATGCTGAAAACTAAATATATTAAATTAAAAAAAGAACAAAAAAACAAAGCAGAACACTCAATTTATAAATTTAAGGAGGGGCTATTAAAAAAAAAAACCAAGATAACATTAACAGCTACCTAATCAGAGTTTTTAAAGCAAGTAAGGAAAATGAAATTGTGTGTCAAACAATAAAAAACCTGTGCAGGTTTTAGAGTTTCCAAATAACTCTACAGAATGGTTGAATCAGTTCACAATGCTACCAACAATGCATTAATGTCTCATTTTTTCCACATCCCCTCCAACAATTATCATTTACCTTCTCTTCTCAAACTAATAGGCATGAAGTAATACCTGAAAATTGTTTTAATTTGCGTTTCTC
This sequence comes from Phalanger gymnotis, assembly GCA_028646595.1. Lineage (NCBI taxonomy): Eukaryota > Metazoa > Chordata > Mammalia > Diprotodontia > Phalangeridae > Phalanger > Phalanger gymnotis. Next base: position 1,657 of record JAQQSZ010020059.1, read on the forward strand.
CAATCAATAGTGAGTTAGAGTATTTTTTTTCATATGGCTGTAGATAGCTTTGATTACTTCATCTGAAAACTGATCACATCTTTTCATCATTTATTAACTGGGTAATGGCTCTTATTTTTGTAAATGTGACTCAATTCTCTATATATTTGAGAAATGAGGCCTTTATCAGAGAAACTGGTTTCAAAATATTTTTCAAAGTTACTGTGGCTAATTGTATTTCCCTCCATCCAAGTCCTCCCCTTTAATTCTGTTCTCTCTCTCCTTTCAACCTGTCCCTCCTCAAAAGTGTTTTGCTTCTAACTACCTTCTCCTGCAATCTGTCCTCTCTTTTATCACCCTTCCCCTTCTCTTATTCCCTTTCCCTCACCCACTCCTCCTCACTTCTTCTCTCTTCCCCTCCATTGTGAAAACTTTTTCTTGCCTCTTTTATGTGACATAATTTACCCCCATTCTACCTCTCCCTTTCTCTTTCAGTACATTCCTCGCTCACCCCATAATATTATTTTAGATACCATTTGGATGCCAATTTCTGCAGTTTCCTCCAAATATCTGGGGCAGACTGAATAATGAAATACATGTTAAGGATTGCTACCCCTTCAGTAGAATGAGGATCCAAATTTGTATACTTCTTAATAGCTTCTGCTAGCCAGTTTTGGAAAAGGGTGGGGTTTTCCTTTTCTCCCTAATTTTCCTAATTTTTTGAAAATTTATTTGCTTTTGAAATGCCTTCTGCCATCTAACAGGCAAATTACAATATGGTCTTCCTTTCCTCTATTATCACTCTTTTAATAGTCCCATGCCGGGTCACTAGTGGGAACAGCCGCTGTTCCTGGGGGTTATTTTGTGGGGTCATTGCTAACCCCAAATTTTTGGGCTTGTTCCCAGATTCTTCTCTTCTCCTCAGTGGTACAACAGGTAGAGAAGAGGATATGAAAATCACCCCAAGAAAGCTTGAATTGTAGGGACAGATCCCTAAAACCCTCAGTAAACTTAATGGGATCTTGCGAAATCTCCCTAGTTTCCCTGAAATGGAGAACAGAACATGCACACTAATTGTTCCTCTGGGTGAGGCAGGCACTTCCATCAGGGGAAAAAGCCGTGATGGCACTGTGGAGGCCTGGGGAGGCAGATAGGAAGTCCCATTTCTTGTGAGAGAGGGGCTGGGGCGTGCCAGCTGAACTGGATGACACTGCAAGGCAGGCACCCAATTGTCCAGGGGGAAGATTAGCTGTGGTACGGGTAGAGGGGAAGGGGTCAAATGGGGAGAACACCCAGAGTCTACCATGGGGGTAGGGCCCGAGGCCAGGATCTGAGTAGGGGGCGCCTTGGGTGTAGGGGCCATGGAGGGACCCGTGGCTGGGACCTGAGCAGGGGTCATTGAGAGGGGAGGGGATGCAGGGTAGAAGACATGGAAGGTGAAGGAGTCAGGAAAAGGGGGGATTGGGCTAAAGGAAGAGGGAAGGGAAACCAATGGAAAGATGGGGTGGCCCAGGAGGGGGTCACAAGGGGTGTTGGGGGAGCTTCGGGAGCTGGAGGGCTGGCGCCAGAGCTCTGGGGGCCGTAAGAAAGGGGTCATCTAAAATGTCCTGTTGACCCCCATTGTCCCTTTGTGGGGTGGCTCAAGCTGGGAGCATTTTACAGTCTTTCTGAGAATGGGGTTCCGAGAGAGCCTGACGAAGGCCATTATGTAGGAAATTTCTATCCATTTTCCTTCTCTGTGACAGTGTAACACTAACTGTAAGAGAGCATTATATTGTAAAGTCCCAAAAATGGGCCACACTTTGTGTCACTCTAGGTGATACTGAGGCCAAGCAGTGTTGCAAAAGAACACCAGCCTTTTCTTTTTAAGCTCTGTAGAGAAACTAAATTTTTCCCAATTTTGTAAAAGCCCAAAGCCCAACTTTTGGGAATTGAAAAGTATTGACCTATATAGGCATGGGGGCTGGAAGTCCTTTCCTCCATAAGTTAGGAGTAAGCATTGAAAAACAAAACAAACCAAAGACGCAAAAAAGCCAGACACACACAAAAGGATTCCTGGCATTTTCCCAATTTCCTTGTGCCGAGAGAATTGAAAGAATTGGACATACACTTCCGGATGGGGCATCTGTTCTTGTGCTTCATGCTTCAGAACCTAGGCCCAGGTGCATGACCTCTAATGTAACCACCTGAGAACCTCAGACTGAGTATGAGACAGCTTTCTAGCTGTATGACCTACGGGGACCCAAAGGCACCTCCAAAGTACTTAGATAGTGAGAAGGGGATGAGGAGAGGGGGAGGTTTACATGCCTTCCAGCCTTTGCCTGAGGAGAGTTTGAGATTAGCAGTTCTTCCCTGTCAGGGAACAATTGTTGAAGTTTGGGGTTGAGAGGTGGACTAGGCTAGTTTAAGGGTAATAGAGACTTGGGCCTAGTGATAATGGCAGGCTTATGGCCTCAGGTGAAGGCCATATCAAGTGGGAAGATTCAAGGTGGGGTTCAAAGGGGTTTCCACAGTCTAAATCGCATCATTGTTAATGATGAGGTGTTTGGGTGCTTGTGCTTGGACCCTAATTCTAACATTTCTCCTTAGCCCCTGCTTGAGTGCTTGTGCCTGGACCCCAATTCAAAAATCACATTGAGTTTTAAAATCCCATTTCTCCCTAGCTTCAAAACATTGGCCTTAACAGTTCTCTCCAGTTCAAGGGCAGCATGTCTTAGCAAAACACTTCACTCCTTCTGATACTGCGGCCAGCTGCACCTATCTCCTGCGTATGTCCCTGGGACATAATGATGTTTACTACTTACTAACCTTACTGATATGTATCCTAGACATAATCAAATGTATACTCCCTTACATTCATCTTGTCTAACAGGTATGATACCTGTGCAGTAGATGGAAAAAATTCATGTTCCTTTAAGAACTGACCATCCCTTAACCACTCCCTAAACCCACCCCAAAACACCTAATTGACATGTTTCACCCCCAAATCTCTTATAAAAACTTTCCTGCACCCATGTAAGGTTGCAGGTTCCCTAAGAGCTCTTGCCCACTGCATAATAAATCTTTGCCACCTTGACTTGAAGAATCCTTGAGATCTTGAATTCATTCCGGACAGCCCCAACCCTCTCCAGGCACTCCCCCTCAACGACCCTATCTGGGAACTCCAGTCTTGAGGTTCCTGGACCTCTTCTCCCTCAACCCTCAACATTTCATCAGTAGGATGTTCAGCTTTCCTAAGGAAAACACAAGAACAAAAAATTCTTGTGTAACTCAAAACTATTTTCCTTTTCATTTTACTACTACAAAGTCCTTTAAACGCAATTTTGCTAAATATTTTTCATCATGTTTGAGTTTGTTAGTGGAGCAAATCATTGTACACATCTCAGCTTCTGTGACATTTATTTCTTCCAGTTTGTCTTCAGATACCTTGGGTGGAAATAATCCCACAGCTGAATCTTCTTGCAGTTCACCAGCTCAAGTCACTACTACCACTGATTCTCCCGTATCACCTTCTGAATCCAGCTCTCCATTTATGTCAGTAGATGAACTTATATCTAAGTGAGCCACCTATTTGAGGCTTAGTTTTTCTAGTTGGGAAAAATCATGTTGGAGGGAACATAAAAGTCTAAAAAGAAAAAAAGTTTAGTTATTTCCCACTTGGCTTTACTCTGTTTTGGGTTTTTTTTTTTTAATTTCCAGAGGACTTAATATTTTCCATTATACAGGCACAGAGTGGTAAGACTGCCAGTTTTGTTTCCAGCCACCTATGATGAAACAAGGAAATTGATGCCTACTTTGGTAAAGTAGTAGAGAAACCTGATGGGCTTTTTAAAAACTATACCGGAGTATTTCTGTGAGCCCGTTAAAACCTCAATGCTGTACAGTAAGAACTCACAAAAGTCATCAAAGAAAAATTACATGATCTTCCATAGTTTTAATGTTAAGTAAATTTTGTTGTATTATAGTTTTTTCAGCTCATTTCAGTTTGGCAAATACTTATTGAATGCCTGATGTGAGCTGTAAGATGTTCTTAGTACAGTGAAACTCACTACTCTATATGTTATTATAGAGCTTGGTGGTGACTCTTTAAGATTACTAGGACATTCAGTTACAGGGAACCACCTAACATTTATTTAAATGTTTATGCTATAAATATACTTACTTAAAGGACTAGCTACCACTTGTGGTAAATATTGTCCCTTCCCTTTATTAGGCTAGAGTTCTATGAAGAAAATTGATTCTGATAAAATATAGACTACAGTCTTTTTGAAAATTGTATACATTTTGACCTAGTGGTATTTTTAGTAATTATTTCATTATTCTAGATAACTCTGCTACCTTAAAAAATTTTCCTTTTGGAAGACGATTGTTGAGAGTTTAGATAAATATGTTAGGACATCCTGGCCTAATATACCCCTTTACCTGAGAAATTTTGGACATGTCGTTTGATTTTGGGGGGTGATACAAAGAGTAAAAAAGTAAAATAGAAAAGAGAAAAATACTTGATTTAAGTCCACTCCAATAGTCATCTGCTTTGAACAGTTTTGAGTTTCTGTTGTATATAAAAATTAACCAGTTGATTTAAATTGTAGTCTTAAAAACCAGTCTTTTGTTATTTAAAAAAATTGTTAAGAATTTTTTTCCAAGTAGAGAGAGAATAGCTTGAATAAAAAGCCAGTTTTCAAACACTTTTTTAAAATGCCACAGGTATTACAGTAGAATCTGAACAACATTACCAACAAATAACAAAGCCAGAAAACTGAAGATGGTGCCAGTGCAGATTTGAGATGAGGACTTTGCTAAGTTAACCCTATATATAAAGGTTTTCATTGGAACAGGATTTTTTTTTTCTCAGTTGAGGTGATTTTTTCACTAGTCAGACTTAAAAAATGTCAGTGCCTTACTTAAGGTGGCATTTTTACTACTCCATTGTTGTGTGTTCATTTTTGTTATAAGGTTTATAGCTATTGTCTCATAAACATATTTAATAGAGGGCTCCTTTTCTTAGAATATTTTTCGGTATCGTTATTCATACTGCAAGGTTATTTAACATTACAAGCTAGTTCTGCTAAGGTTTTATACTCTCGTTATCTCAGATTTACCAAAGCTTTCCTTTTCTTTGTCTACTGGAAAGACTATTCAAATTGTCTCCCTTACAACCCTCCTGAAATGAATAATAAAGGGACAAGTCAAGTTTGTGGTATAAATTTGTTACACTTTTCCTATTACATTTAAGGTGGCTTTTTTTTTTCAAATTCTAATAAAAGAAAAAACAAAAACCAACTGTTGTTTATAAAGAAAAATTTTATCGACATCTTTGTTTTTGTAACCTTTCCTCTCCTTACCCAGGTATGCTGTTTTGTATTACAAAGAATTTTTTAAAATGAAGGAAAATGATCAATTCTTCAGAACCAATCAGTATATCAGTCAGTCATCCAATTAACAAACATTTATTAAGCATAAGCTGTGTACAGGACAATTTACTAGCTTCATGAAAGAGCAGTGAACACTGGGGCAGGCCTGGAGTCAAAGATTCCTCTTCTTGGATTCTAATTTGGTCTCAGACACTTACTTGCTTTGTGACCCTGGGCAAGTCACTAAACTTTGCAAAGAAAAGGGGGTCACAAAGAGTTGGACACAATTAAAAAAAATCAATGAAGCATGAAAAATAGAGATCAAAATAGTACCTTCCTCCCAAGGGTTTGTGAGGATCTAATAAGAAAAGTGTAAATGGCTTATTTAGAACAGGGCCTAGCACATTGAGATCTGTAGCAGTGTTGGGGATCTCAAGTAAGGCTTTCATAGGCGGCAGCCCTTGAGCTAAAGCTTAAAGGAGGAAAATGATACTGTGAGATTGAAATGAAGAAAGTAAATTCTTGGTATGGGAAATGACCAGTGAAAAGGCAAAGGCATGGGAATGATAAGTGAAGAATATAGAGAAGCGCAGTTTGATTGGATCATTAGAGTGTGGAAGAGGGAGTAAATGCACAGTGAGGCCATAGAGATAGATTGAGGCTAGTTTGTTAAAACATTTATTAAACAGCTATTAGATGCCAGGGATACAAAGAAAGGTAAAAATAGTTCCTTTGGGAACTCAGTCTAATGGAAGAGATGACATAAAAACAACTATGTCCAAACAAGCTATAGATAGGATAAATGGGAATTAATGTATAAACGGGAAGAGGAAAGTCCTCCTGTAGCACTTAAAGGGTTGGGGGAAGGTGAAACTCTTTTTCTTTTTTTTTTAGACTTAGCCAGTGAGAAAATTTGTTTTGCTTGGCCACATGTGTTTGTAATAGAGGTTTTTATTTTTTTTTCTCCATCAAAAATTTGGGGTGGAGGAGGAAGAGATAATATTCTGAAGGCAGTCTTGATTATTTTTTTTTAAATCGAGAAGGGCTGGAGGAGTGGATATCAAGTCAATCTTGTTCTTATCTAATATGGACAAAGGAGGATTGAACATGGACACACACACACTCACACACGTATGCACAAACATGCAAAAAGAGTGAAGTAAAACTCTTATCAGTCTTACCAAGTAAACAAGCTAGGTTGGGGATGTGGTTAAGGAAGGAATCAGTAACAAAGCAACAAAACCTGCCTGATCCTGAAAAGGGCAATTAAAAGGGCAAAGCAGAGGAAAAGAAAGTAAGAGTAACTTAAGTGACCCTTAGGCAAATGACGAATGTCTGAACAGAAGATATTTGACTTTAATAAAATATTGTGCTATAAGAAATGATGAAAGAGGTCATTTCAGAGAATCTTGGGTAGTATGAATTGAACAAAATCAATAGCAGAATTATTTATATAAGCATATATATTTATATGTGTGTAACCATTCTATAAAGGAGTTAGGGGGTGCCATGGTGTACAAAAAAGGGCTTGGTCTGGAGTGAGATTTATCTTCCAGAGTTTAAATGAGGCTTCTGACTCTTATTAGCCATATGACCTTGGGCAGGTCACTTCACCTGGTTTGTCTCAGTTTCTTTCTCTGTGAAGTGAGCTGGAGAAGGAAATGGCAAACCACACGAGTATCTTTACCAAGAAAACCCCAACTGGAGTCACAAAGAGTTGGACATGACTGAAAAATAAAAATCATTTTTTAAAAAAAGGTTTGAAAGACAAGAGCTTTGATCAAAATAATGACCTCTAGACTCTCTATCTAATCTCTAGACCATTTAGGATAAAGCCATTCCTAACAAAAAGAGACATATTTTTTTTAAACCTGTCTACTTTTTTGTTTTTTTTGTTTGACTATGCCAATTTGTTTTTTTAAAAAGTCAGAAGAATGGAGTTGATTCTCAGTTTTTAATGGGGAAAGGAGGTCAGGAGCTAAGGGAAGCTCACTTGAAAGCCTCTCTTCCAATAGGGACATCCAAGATACAAGAAAAAAAGGCCATTGGAAGAATTTTTAAAATATCTATGATATTTAAAATCACTGGCTTTCAAAATCATTAACATACTTGCCCAGAGAAATGACAAAAGGGATAGATTCAAAGAAAAATGGAAAGCTTTATATGAATATAAATGATGTAGTATGATGTGAGTTGAAGAACAACAACAATACAAGGATGACGGTGTTACATAAACCACTCTTAAAGACTTGAGATCTCTGATCAATAGGATGGCTAATTATAACTTCAAAAGACCAATGATAATTCATGCCTCCAACCTCATGGCAGAAAGGTGACAATCTAAAAATGCAAAAGAAAAAAATAATTTGGTTTTCAAGGTGTGTTGTTAAGCAAAATTGTCTCATTAGCATGGCTTTTGTTTCTTTTGAGTGGAAGTACTTTCAGCTGTTAAGTGCTAAGCCCCAGGCCCAGGGCCCTGTCAGGTGTGAAACCTGTGTGGGTGTGGATTAGTGACTTAGGAGGGGCCTAAGTTCTGGCTTGAGAACTCCAGAAGCTCGGCTTCCAGGAAAGGTGAGCCAAGAGGCAGTTTCAGCGGAAGCAGAAGCTGCTTCGGAAGCCGGAAGCTGTGGAAGCCAGAAGCTGCGGAAGCCAGAAGCTGCGGAAGCAGGTCTTACCCGAGTGCAAGCAGGAACTTGAGGCCAGTAAAAATGATTTGGCTAAATGTATCTTGTTTTACTGTGGCCTCCTGGTTACTCTTGTGAGATGAGCTTTCTGGGCCTGGAGTCTTTTTGTCTAGATGTTGCAATGGGGAGGCTGGTTCACGGTTCTGCTGCGGTGGGGCCTAAATAAATTTCTTGTTGTTTTCTCCTTAGAGAATCTCTCATAACTTGCAATTTTGAACCATTCAAACATATACATGATTATATTTGAGATTATAAATTCGGCCTTCCTACTACATTTGGCTAGTAGGTTGATGGGATCGCAAGGTATAAGATCTCTATTTAGAAGAAGAAGAACTTCAGAGGAAGAGAGAAATGTCCCAGGGTGGGAGGACCCATTTTATTCCTCCCTAGCAAAGGAATTGACTAAAAGAGCTGGACCCTGTGAAAACTGGGAACCAAGGCTACAGACGGGAGATCTTAAGAATTTGGAAAAGTGTTTACAAGAGGTTGGAATTCAGTCAGGGGCATCACTATCTAGGCGAAGCTGGAAAGTGTTATCAGCCTACCGGCTAGTATAT
>JAQQSZ010020060.1:0-10229 GCA_028646595.1 Phalanger gymnotis
TTTTCTTGCATCACTCTCATTTCTCTTCCCAGTTTTTCCCCTACTTCTCTTACTTGCTTTTCCAAATCCTTTTTGAGCTCTTCCATGGCCTGTGACCAAATCATATTTTTCTTGGAAGCTTTTGAAGTAGCCTTTCTAACTTTGTTGATTTCTTCTGGATGTTTGTTTTGATCTTCTTTGTCACCAAAATAAGATTCTAAAATATGAGTCTGAGTCCTTTTTCACTGCCTGACTATGTTCTCAGGCAACTACTTGACTTTTGAGTTTTTTGTCAGGGTATGACTGCTTTCAGAGTAGAGAGTACTTTGTCCCAAGCTTTAGGCGCTGCGCTGCTGTTTTCAGACCTACTTCTACTCCACTTTCACAGGAAGCTCTGCCACAGCAGCGCTCCTTCTTCCCCAAACACCGCCAACCAGGATCATGACCCAGATCCAAGCAGAGCACAGCAAGATAACCCTGCCTCTGTGCCAGCAAAGCACTCCTTGTACTCCCACTCTGATCCACTACTTGATTCTTCCCACTGTGTGGGCCAGGGACTTCAAAAGCAGCAGCTGCTGGAGTACTAGAAGCAGCTGCTGCCACTGCCACTGCTGCTGCTGCTGCCACCGCTGTGCCACCTCCACCACCCCCAGTGCTGGGGACAGACCACTCTCACCCGTATCTAGCAGTTTTCCTACTGACCTGATCCCTGGTCTTTGGTGTTTGTGGGTTGAGAAGTCTGGTAATTGCCACAGCTCAATGATTCATGGCCCTCAGGCCTGCTCCAATTGGTGTGATAGACCCTTCTCAGGGACCATCCCAGTTGTCCTGGGCTGGAGACCTGCTTCCCTCTACTATTTCATGGGTTGCACAGGTCTAGAATTTGTTCAGAGCCATTTTGACATGTGTTTGGAGGGATCTGGGGAAGAGTTTAAGCAAGTCCCTGCTTTCCAGCTGCCATCTCAGCTCTGCCCCCTCCTTTGATCTTTTAAAGGCATTTTAAGAGTGTAAGTCACTGATGCTTTTAGAAGTGGCATATAAGTAAGAAGATCAAACAATTGGCTTTGAAAATTGCTAAATGGTGGTCGTGTATAATTCCTATTAAAATGTAAGCTCTTTGAGGGCAGGGAACTTGCCAGTTGTCACAGGGCCTTGCATGTGGTTCTCCTAGGAATATAAACTCCTTCAAGGCAAGTGCAAGCTCACTTTTATCACCAGGTGCCCATCCTCTAGTACAATGCATGGCACTTAGGTTCTCAGTAAACACTTGTGAATTGACTGTTTCTTTGCTTGCTTAGTCAATATTTGTGGAAGCCGGTTCTAAGAACATGCATTGCACTAGACATGAACAACTTTTCCAAGGAAGCATGCTAGGGCTCTAGCCTCTTTTCTTAGTAGAATTGGGATAAGGAGGTCTATAAGTTGAGGAAAAAAATGGAGTGGACGTGTTCTTCCCCAGCATTCCTAGTGAGCATGAATGATCATCAACTTAAAACAGTTGGTATTTATTACACACCTGCTGTGTGCTAGGCCTATGTCATATGCTAGATATATAAGGACCAAAAAAGCCATTTTTGTCCTGAGAGAACTTCCATTCTACCGAGGATACATCATCAACAATCATGGGACCTATAGAGTACAATAACTTCTTAAGATGTTATTTCATTTGATCCTTACAATAACCCTGTGAGGCAGGTGCTATTATGATCCTCATTTTACAGTTGAGAAAACTGAGGCAAGCAGAGGTTGTGACTTTCCCAAGGTCACACAGCTAGTGAATGTCTGAGGCCATTCCTCACTCCAAGTTGGGCTCTCTACCCACTGAACTACGTATTGCTTGTCAGCAACAAGTAATTCTTTTTTGATAGAGTACAGAATGTATAAGAGGGAGCAATATGAGAAAAAAAGACTGTGAAGTAATGTTAGACCCAGGTTCTATAGAGCTTTGAATGTCAGGGTCAGGACTTTGTATTTGGGGCAATAGGAGGCCACGGAATATTTCTGAGCACTGGAGTCACATGGTTAGACCTCACGATGAATGTGATATGGAAGGAGCATCTTGACCTAGGATCTATCTTTAGCCCACATACTATAGATTATTGATAGCTATCTGTCAGAAGGACAGATTTAAAACAAAACAAAAACAACATATGGGGGTGGTCTGGTTTTTTAAGCACCATTGTAAATTAGATTCAGTCACTAACACATTGGCCAAAGTTGCATCCAGCTAATGATAATGATGATAATCACAATAGCAACAATACCATTCCCATTTGTAAAGGGCTTCAAGATAATAAAAATATTATACATATATTATCTCATACCTACATACAAACACTTCATAAATACATTTAAGTATGTATATATGTATATATAATTTCCTCACATCCTCAGAAAAACCCTTATCATTGTTTTTGCAGATGAGAAAACTGAAGTAGAGCCACAGACGAACTGTCTTGCCTAGTGTTACATGGCTACTAAGTCTCTCAGATGAGATTAGAACAAGGGGCTTTCTTGTTGCTCCAGGTAAAAGCATTTTGCAAACTTCTCTCTAACTGCCATACTGCTGCTACTCAAACAGGTCACTTTGTCATCGAATAATACCCCCCTTTCACAGAGTCCCAGTGCACTTTGTCATCTGAAAGGAAATTGATCTACTGCTGTGGATTCTGCATTCCCTCCTAGCACTGTATTAAAAATAATTAAAATTTCATTTATTGTATAACACCTTGACTTCCAGACCTTAATCTGCAATAGGCTAGCAATTTAAGCTCAGTTTGGGGAAGAAGAAATAGGCTTCTCGTTATAAGGAATGCTTTCAGGGCTAAAGAGTGGTGGTTGTTGTAAGAAGGGGGTTTCCCAGCTGGCCAGATGTTGGGCTAGCTCTTGTTGGTGGGCCACCCTCCTCCCCAACTTGAGTCCAGGCTTGGAGCATAAGGAGGGGTTGTCTCCTATCTGTCCTAGAGTAATGAATTCTTCAGATACTCCTGGAGGGACAGGGAGAACTGAAGTGAATGTGTTTTATGCCAAACTAAATATTCAACAAAAATATTAGTGTTAAAGAGTTTGAAGTTAATCGATTAAATAGAATTCAAAGGAACAAATTTTTAAGAGCAAAAGCATTGTTTTAGATACAGGATATGCAAACAATAGGCTATAAATCTAACGAGGCAGGTGGAATGAAGCAAAGGAGCTCTCCAGACAAGTGCTGCAGACAAATTTGAGGAAGGAGAGGATACTTTTTGCTTGAGAAATAAAGGAAGGCTTAACTTGTGGATGATGTTACAATGAGATTCCCTTCATGTGTGAATTGGCTAGAGGGCCATTGGATCGCACCCATTGTTTCAATTCTGTCTTCTGTGATTCCGTGATTTTCGGAGGTGGATTTCAATAGGAAGTGATGGAGAGAGATTGTACTCCAGCCATGGGGAAGTGGGAGGGAAGGGTTTGTACCTACAAAGGGCAGAGATGACAAGGCATTGCTGCTTAGTCATAGGGAGGAGGTGTGGGTTTTCAACAGGAAGAATGTGGACAGTGGACAGTGCTGACAAAAATGAGCATCAGTAAATTTGCTATCACTCAATCAACCAGGTATAATAAACACTTCTATGTGGCAGACACTAGACTAAGTGACTAGAAAGAAAGGAAAAATCAGGTCCTGCTCTCAAGGAGTTCACATTCTAATGGGGAAAACAGGTCAAGAAACAGATATATGAAAGATAGAAATAGAGTAACCTTAGAGAGAAGGTGCTATCCCCAGGGAGACCAGGAAAGGTCCCTGTACAAGGCAGCCTTTGAGTTGGGTCTTGAAGGAAACCAGAGATCCTGAGTGGCATACATTGAGAAAAAGAGTCTCTGTTCCAGACATGGAGAATAGCTCTTAATAAGACACAGACACTGGAAATCAAGTTTGGTTTGGTTTGGGGTGTGTGTGTATGTGTGTGTGTAAGAGGCATCAAACAGGACAGCATGGCTGGACCACGGGGGAACTATGTATTAGATGGTTGTAAAATGAGAGTCAAGGCTGTGACAAGCTTTTAATTACAAATAAAGGATATGATGAATATTTGATCTTAGACGTAATGAGAAGCCATTGGAATTTAATGGATGGGGGGGTGACATGGGCAGACCTGTCTTTCTTCCTTTCTTCTCTATTCTTCTCTCATTTTTTATTTTTGTTTCTTTTTTTCTTTCCCTCTTTCCTTCCTCTTTCTTTTCTTCTTTCTTACTTTCTCATTTCCTTCTTCCTTCTCTTCCCTCCCTTTCTTCCTTTCCTCCTTCCTCCTTTCCCTTTTCTTTCTTTCTGTGTCTTTCTTCCTTCTTTCCTCTCTTTCCTCTTTATTTTTTGTTCTGACCTTGACTAACACCAATAAAATGAATATGTCCAATTATAAAATAGAGGTAAAAAACTTTGGCAGCTACATGGAGGATGTAGTAGAATGGAGATTGACTTGAGGCAAGCTACATGACCATGCTATGAAAGGAAGATGAAATCCAATGTTTTAAGAAATCTCAAACAACTCTTCTTTGATATATTCAACTGGAACAGAACTAGATTTCACCCTTCTATCCCACCTTCTGATACCACCCACCTCCACAAGGTACTTATGTTGTCTCTTTAATGTTCCTATTAAACTGGATTGTTAATTTCATTGTAAGCAGGCAGGAAGTAAATATTTTGTCACATAAATGATTGACATGAAGCAATCTTCTAAAATTTTTCCCTTAGATCACATGACTTCAAACATCCCACCAATTATGATGCCTCACCATGATTTTCTAACTGATAGACATGATAATTTTTAAGATTAAAAACATTCTCATTAAGTAAATTTCCATGGTAAGCATCTCATTTTAGGCCACTTCTAAATGTTTCTTTTTTACCCGTTTCAGTCTTCAAACATCTTTATAAATGGTGACATGACAAGGGCCAATTTTTCTCTTTGTTCTTAGGGAAGCACAAATACCGGTGTGCTTTGAATGGCACATCTTTAAAAGAAGAACAAAGGAGACTGGGAGCTCAAGACAATCATCCCAACAAAACTTGTTACTGTCACAATGCATGAATTCCTGAGTTTTAGAAAAGAAACCATCTTTCTGTGGCACCATGTAAATAATGATGCAGGCCTCACATGATGAGTGAGCTAAAGGGCAGAATTATCTTGTCAAAAAGAAATTATTTTTAAAGGATCTAAAAAGGTAACTCCAAAAGATCAATCCCAAGAATGAAAACCATGACATCAAACACTAGAACTCTCAGAATAATAAGAGCCAAAAATAACATTTGGTATTTTTTAGCGAGAATGATCAGAAGGGGAGTGCTTAGGTGCCTTTTTAATAGCTTTAAGTTTTAACTAGTCTAAGATGCAAACGAAACACTTATCTAGAAGTTAAGTAGATTCCACTGGGAAATTCCATATTTGGGAATGCAACAGTGTAGAGTTTCAGACGAGCACAGGACTGAGAATAAGAGAGACCCAACTTCAAATCTTCTTCCAGTTACTTACTAGCTGCAAGACACTGGCCAAGTCACTTAACTTTGCATCCTCATCTGTAAAGTGAGTTTGTTGGACCAGATGGGCTATGAACTAAAAGGTGCATTCTAGTTCAAAATCTTCAATTCTAGGCTATGGAAGATTAACCTTTGTGCTTATGTGTTTATTTTTAAAAGCTGTTATTCAACTCTTTAAATGCATTCTCAATGTCATACATACCTCTAAATGCAGTCTTTGTGGTTTGAGGGTTTTGAAACAAATGAATGGATGAATGAATGAATGAATGGTTTTGGAGAGCTTGAATTCATCGAGATCTCTTTCTGGGTTCAGGAATGCTTTATGAAGCATAAGAATGCTTTAACCAAATAATTATATTTTCATGAAAAAGTCCTGGTTCTAGAGACAGCTGTTGTTGCTCAGTTGTTTCAGTAGTGTCTGACTCTTTGTGACTCCATTTGGGGTTTTTTTGGCAAAGATACTGGAGTGGTTTGCCATATCCTTCTCCACCTCATTTGTATGGATGAGAAACTGAGGCAAACAAGGTTGAATAACTTGCCCAGGGTGATACAGCTAGTAGGTGTCTGAGGCCAGATTTGAACTGGGGAAGATGAGCTTTCCTGTCTCAAGGCCCAGCACTCTATCCATTTAGCTGTCAGAGATAGCTGACCTGAGTTCAAGTCCCATATCTGTCAGTTATTATCAAATCACTTACTGTCCCTGAACTTTATTTTTCTCATCTTAAGAATGGAGAATCTGGATTAGAGACTAGACAAGTATAATACAGCCCTTTAATATTTACAAGGCACTTTATATATATTACCTGATTTGATCCTCAACAATCCTGTGAGGTCAGTGCTACTGTTATATCTATTTTATAGATGAAGAAAATGATGCAGAGAGTGGCTCAGTAATATCTCCAGAAAGTGTCTAAGGCAGGATTCAAACTCAGGTCTTCCTGTTTCCAAGTCTAGCCATCTATCTACTACATGACATAGAGCAGATGGTCTTCTCTAATCATTATAATAGCTAGCATTTATGAAGTAATTTAACATCTGCAAAAATGCTTTACATGTTATCCCATTTGATCCTATTAGGCAGGTGTTAGTATTGTCCCCATTTTACAGATAAGGAAACAGGCTGAGAGAAGGTAAGTGATTTACTTAGAGCCACACAACTAGTAAGTGCCTGTTGCAGTATTCAAACCCATGCTTTCCTGACTCCAAGTCCAGCAGTCCATTCACTGAGCCACATTGCTCTGCCTTCCCTCTAGCTAAGAACACACTATTTAGAACAGAGTGAAAGTAATGCCTTCGTGCGTCCCACTTCTAGACTGGAAAGGGGTTGGAGAGCAGCCAGCTTTATTGATGACCCCCTTGGGAATCGTCTCCCTCTAGCTGCTTCTCCCCAGTTTCAGGGAGTGTCACTAATAGAATTCCTGGTGAGAATAAATGTAACTGTCCTGAAATCAATCATTCAATTAATCAATTAAGCAATCGATGAACATCTATCAAGCTCTTACGATCTGGCCCCCACAGGGAGTCTTGGGATGTGGACCGGGTTCATGCAACACCTTTTAGGAGGCAAATTCACAAGTAATGGGCTAAGCAGTCGTTCAAAGGCAGTTGAAAACATGTCAAATGAGGAAAAACAGTGGGAAAACCAGGGAGTGTTTATCCTTCCCTGGACTGGATGATCCAGCTACATGGTGCTGCTTGCTCTTCCTTCACCATGACACTCCATTTCCTGAATCCATGTGTTTTCAGTGTGTATCTATATCGTGTATATGTGTGTATATAGGAACACATACATATATGTACATATATGTGTGTGTACATTATATGCACACAAACACACATACACACACAAACAAAATCAACCAATCAACATTTATTAAGCACCTACTATGTGCCAGGAACTATTCTAAGTACTGGGAATACAAAAACAAAGGTAGTCCCTGCCCTCAAGGAACTTCCAATACAATGGGGAAGCCAGCTCCCAAAAGGAAACTGAAAAGGGAGGGCTAGGTACCTGACACAGGAACATTGCTGAAAGTCATCCGAAAAGTCCCAAGGTAGTGCAGCCAGGAGAGAAATGAGGAGA
Source organism: Phalanger gymnotis (assembly GCA_028646595.1). Classification (NCBI taxonomy): domain Eukaryota; kingdom Metazoa; phylum Chordata; class Mammalia; order Diprotodontia; family Phalangeridae; genus Phalanger; species Phalanger gymnotis. The sequence goes on from JAQQSZ010020060.1 coordinate 7,575, forward strand.
TGTCTATGATGAGCTCTCTTCTTAAATGGAGAGACCTCACAGTTCCACCCTGTCATGAGAGAAGCAGAGGGTAGTGATGAGTGGAGCCAGAAGGCTAGTGAGATCATCACAGGGTGGTGAGATTATACCAATAATGAACTTCCTGGTGCCTGGTAGAGAAATCGATCAGAGAAATTCCAAAGCAATGCAACAGGGTGATATAAGAGGAGTTGTTTCTATGTTTCTTTCTCATTTGAATGTAAACTCCTTGAGGGCAGGGATAGTGGTTTGCCTTTCTTTAAATTCCTAAAACTTACATTACCTGATAAATAGTAAGAGCTGAGTAAATACTTGTTGGCTGGAAATTCCTTCCTTGATGTCAACTAAAATATACCTGTAAGAAAAGTCCATTGTACCTGACCTGACTGGTTGCTCTGACTCTTCAGGAAGCCTCCAAGTCTCCAGATGGCCACAATAGACCAGGATGGATCCCTAAAACCTGGTACAGATCTTTGCAGATAGCAGGTGCTTACTATGTTTTAGTTGAATTGAATTGAAAAGAGCAGATGATGATGCTGCATGGTAATTGTTTTCCAAAGTCTGAAGGTTTGTCATATGAAAACAATTTGAAGTAACAACAACCCCAGCCTTGATTCTATTCCTTAGGCAGAATCCAAGCAGAAGAGAATGCCCTCTTACCTTGGATTCTAGAAGCACAACATTAGAGATCATTTATTGTAGACAGTATTCCAGTCCTCACCTCTGTGCCTTCTCTAGGCTGTCCCCTCTGCCTGAAAATCTCCAGCTCTTCTCTTTTGCCTCCTGGGGGCCCAAGCTTCCTCCAAGGCTCAGTACTCCCTCCTTTAAGAGGGCATTCCAGATCCCCTAGTTGTTCATGCCCTTTTCCATTATCTAATTTATTTTGTATATATCTCACATCTACTTATAAGCTACTTGAAGGCAGGCACTTCCTCATTGGAGATTTGGAGTGCATGGCCTCATCCAGAGGCTAGGATAAGGTGAAATCTCAAGGCTGATTGGAACCTTGCAGGAAGACAAAGTTATACATGAGGTGTTATTGTGATGTAGTGGTTGCATCTCTCTTTCTCTCTCTCTGTCTCTCTCTCTCTTTTGATATCCACACACACATTTACACACACACAAATATATGTATACACAATATACATTTATTTATGCATATATATCTAAATACATACACATACATTTCAGACATTTATATTTGAATCCCTAGTACCTAGCACATAGTGGGCACTTACCATTTTTATTGATGGATCGATTGCAAATTTTACAATATAAGAAACTATTTTGAGAAATAATTCTGACTGTGAATTGACATAGTATCATAAATCAAAATATTAGTAAATCTATGATTCCCAGTTCCAATTTTTGTTTAAACTTGAATTTTATTTTATATTAATTTGACAATTGACTGAAAGAGAAAATATGAACTCTTTAGTGAGGAATTTAAGACTCATCATACTCTGGCTCGAATCTTCATTTCCAGGCTTGTTTCATACAATTCTCTGTAATGCTCTCAAGGATCCAGCTACAATGAACTCTTTGCTGCTTCCTGATCATGTCCTGATTTCTGCCACCTCCACACATTTTCTCAGGCCCATCTTTTGTTCTTGAATGCTTTTATTTTCTCCACCTGCAGAAATCTTTCTCATCCTTCAAAACCAAGCTGAGGTGCAATCTCCTCCATAAAGCCAGCCAATACCTCTCCCCAAACTCCATCTCATAGCTTTTAATTTAAGTTTGAACTATCCTTATGCCATTTTATTTGCATCTTATGTCTTTGAGCCTATATAATTACCCTCCATTTTATTGTAAGACCTTTGAATAGTGGTTGTCTATCTATCTATGTATCTATCTATCTATTTATCTATCTGTCTATCTATCTATCTATCATCTGCCTGTCTGTCTATCTATCTATCTATCTATCTATCTATCTATCTATCTATCTATCTATCTATCATCTGCCTGCCTGTCTGTCTGTCTATCTATCTATCTATCTATCTATCTATCTATCTATCTATCTATCTGTCTGTCTGTCTGTCTGTCTGTCTGTCTGTCTGTCTGTCTATGTAGCTATCTAGCTGTTTAACTAACTATTGTTGTTGTTCAATCATTTCCAGCTTTCTCGACCCCATTCAAGATTTCCTTGACAAGGACAGTGGCATGTTTGCCATTTCCTTCTCTAGTTCATTTTACAGATGAGGGAACTGAGGCAAACGGAGTTAAGTGATTTGCCTGAGGTCATACAGCTAACAAGTGTCTGAGACTGGATTTAAACTCAGGTCTTCCTGGCTCCAGGCCTGGCCCTCTAGTTGGCCTATGTAGTTATTTAGCTATCTTTCTATCATGTCAATCAATCAATCTATCTATCATCTGTCTATCTATCAGCTCTCTACCATCTATCTGCCTATCATTTCTCTAATAATGGAGAAGATAATGATGAAGATGATGATGATGATACCTAACATTTACACAACACCTACTATGTGCCAGGAGCTGCGCTAAGTGCTTTACGATTATTATCTCATTGCATCGTCGCAACAACCCTGGGAAGTAGGGGCTCTTATCCCCATTTTACAGATGAGGAAAATGAGGCAAACTGGTTAAGTGACGTGCCCAGAGTTATACAGCTAGAAA
>JAQQSZ010020061.1:0-10229 GCA_028646595.1 Phalanger gymnotis
ACACACACACACACACACACACACACACACACACACACACACGAAATGTAATCTGTATGGTGTTCTCGAAAAACAATGAGATGTCTTTGTCAAGAAAATAATAACTGAACATTTTTGTTGCTAGATTAAAAAGCATCATTTCCCCCCATAATAGAGGATTGTTAGAAAGTTGATACCTCAGCCAGACATATTCCAATATTTTTAATGGATGAAATAATTATAATCTTAATAAGTGAGAAATAGAATCATTTTAAACAGTATGGAAATTACCTACAGTTTTGAAGCAGAACTGTGTGACGTGAAGCAATGAATGAGGAGCAAAGACATGCATGCAATCCAGAACATAAAGGAACTATTTTAAGCTTCATAACAGATCATGTTTGTGGAAAAAAAAAAACAACATGTAGTATTCATCTCTACTGTAAAAATATGGCATGCCCAAAGGAAGAGAAAAGAAAAAGCCCTTCTCTGTCCTTTATTTCCCTTTAAATGGCCTTTCTGAGCCTCTGAATCCTTGAAAATTCTGTGCATCTGGTGCCACCATGAGGAAAATGGATTAGAGTAGATCTAGGACATTATAATGATTTCTTTTAAAATCTACTCAGATAGAGTCCAAAATAAAACCTGTAACATATGAACTGTACCCTAGAAGATTAAAATTCTTAAGCCAACATCAAATTCATACTAGTTTTCTAAAAGACTTGTAGTCTGTGACTATGGAACAGATCAGCCAGATTGATCACAGCCTGGATTATTACAAACCTTCTATTCTGATTTCCTGATGTTTGCAGGATAATGTTAAATAGCTGAAATGTGAGTTTTCCTAGAACCTAGGAAATTATTTCATTGAGCCTTGTATGTTAATATCACATCTTAGATTAGTATTGCTGTTAAGTAAATGTGACCAACATTTTTTCAAAGCATCTCTTAAGAGTTCATTCTGAACTATAGTGGCTAGGTGGTTTTTGGTTTTACCTGATCATTCCACTTGAAATCAGGGCAGATGTTCAGCCTTACTCGGAGTACGGTACGCGTAATAGGCTGGATAGCTGCTTCCAATGTAATAGAAGGAATCTGATGGACGCACTGTTTGACCTTTAGTCCAATATTAACATGATGCAGCATATGACCTAAAGAGAAAATACTAAAAGAATGAAAAATGCATATACAAAAAAAAACCCCCACAAAACAATCTGACTTATGAATAGGATTTTAGAGAAGGCAGTTTTATTGCTTGTTTTCTGGTTTGCTATATAAAATGGCTGACATTCTTGACCTGGCATATTCGAATATTTTAAAATAGGTAACCTGAATTAGCAAGCCATAGCTCTGAAAATCAGTATTAACTATTGTATTAATTGAGAAATTGGGAATTTCTCTTCTCTTCAACAGCTCTTCTTAGCTTTTGGTTAGTTGTGGTTATGGGCCCAATTTTGAACAAAAATTGGAGAGTGAATAAGACTTCTTCTGGGAAACTGCATAGTGCTTCTAATGAACCCAAGTTTGACTTTTGAAACAAAGTCCTGGGTTTTTTACTTTTTCTTAAACAAAATTCTTCCAGTAATACTATGTGGCTGCAAGTTCTTGAATACCTATCTTTAAAGAATTAAAGTGAGGGTCACCCAAAGGATAACAGAGAAGCTCAAGATGGCCATGAGTAGGCAGCTAAACAAGAGAAGTAGAGTAAGATATCATGGTCATCAAAGAGATATATGATGGGAAAGGAGGTGGTTCAGTCATGAGGTGAGAGCAAAGATGGAATACTGATGGAATAAGAGCAACTGAATACCAACCAGTATCCATGCAATGTCAAGAAATGTAGAGAAAAGTCCTTACGGGGGCAGTGGGGTCATAAGTAGGGAGTGGGGTGATAGAAAGGAGGGAAGACTGGGGGAAGGGGTAATCAGAATGCATGCTACCTTGGGGTGGGGGTAGGGGAGAGATGGGGAGAAAATTTGGAACTCAAAATCTTGTGGAAATGAATATTGAAAACAAAAAAATAAATAAATTAATTAAAAACATATTGCTTAAAAAAAAAAAAGTCCTGAGCATGCTGGGAGGTCTCTCTGTAGAGGACATATAGGAGGGCAAGGACATGAGATGGACAGAATGAGAGGGTATGGATGCGTTGTGACATACCCAGATCACAAGTGTGCAGAATGTCCAGATTTATTCAAGTACAGATCCTTTGAAATACTATTGAATTTTTTGATAAGGAACATAAAGCGAAATGCAAACCTCTTATGACTTCCTACTCTGAAAACCATGTGCCCAAGCACATTTATTTTTTCCGACAAATCTTCCAAAGATAACTACTTTCACATACTTCTTGCTAGATATACCAGGTTGCCACTTGTTCTCACTGGATATATCTCACTTGTACTGTCTTGCTGTTGTCTCTTGAGCTAGGCAGCACATTGGATAGTCTTGGATCTGAGTTCAAATCCAGCCTAAGATATTTACTAGCTGTGTGATGGTGAGTACGTTACTTTAACCTCTATTTGACTTAGTTTCTTCATCTGTAAAATGGGGGAAATAACAGTGCCTACCTTGCTGGGTCGCCATGAGAAGCAAATGAGATACTATTGGTAACACACTTAGCACAATGCCTGGCACATAGTAGGTACTATAAATGCTTATTCTCTACTCTCCTCCCCTTTCATTCTTGATACATAACCAGCCCATCTATTTTCCTGTTCATACACATTCTTAAAACTATACTCATGCCACATGTTATCTTATTTAGCAAGAAACAGAATTAGAAAGATTTAGTGCTATGACTACAAGATCCTTTAATACTGACATCATGTTTATTTTGATTTGTACTTCCTCTCGTCAGTTCATCCCTCACCCTAAATGAAAGCTTCCTAAGTAGTTCACCATTGTTAAAATGAAGCATTAACATAATGAATCTAAATCAAAAGCTTAAGTATGTTTAAATGAAAGAACAAAATGATGGCTGAAGTGCTGCTGAATTATGAAGTAAACATTCTTCAAAAGCATTCTTTGGTTCTGCCCCCAGGTCAAAAGTACTCTGAATTCACTTTATCATAGTGACTTTACAGAGCTTCTGACTGACATAAAATAAAATTGAAAACAAACAAGTCACAAGCAAAAGACATCAGAGTAGGAAGAAACAACCATTTAAAATTATACTATTAAAACAGCAAGCATTTATTAAGCACTTTATATATGCCAGATACTATGTTAGGTGCTGGGGATATAAATATGGTAAAATAATCTGTATTCATGAAGAGCTGGTATTATTCTTTGGGAGATAACAAACACATACAAAATAAAAATAAGATATATTTTGTATAACACATATATGCATATCTTATATGTATCTTATTAAAAAAGATATATACAAAGTAGTTAAATACAAGGTACTTTGGGAGTGATGGGTATTAGCATTTAGGGGGATCAGTAAAAGCTCCACATAGAAAGTGATGCCTGAATAATGTCTGGGAGGAAGAAAGCAATTTTGTTACATGCAGGTGAGGAGGGAGTGCATTCTAGGTATGTGAAATATGCCAGTGCAAACGATAGAGATGGAAGATCATCTATGTGTACAATACACATAGAGGTCTAAGTTATCTCGTGTGAGGAACTAAAAGACCAGTTGGGTTGGATCACACAGTGCAGAACGAAGAATAACGTACAATGAATTCGAAAAGGTTTGGGTCAGCTTAGGATGACTGGTTATGGGGCACCTAGTTAGGGCAGCGAATTAAGTGGCAGGTCTGAAGTCAGGAAGACTCACTATTGTGGGTTCAAATATGGCTTCAGACACTTACTAGCTGTGAAACCCTGGGTAAGTTTGCCTCAGTTCTTCATCTGTAAAATAAGCTGGAGAATGTCACAGCAAATGACGCTAGTAACTTTGCCAAGAAAATCCCAAATAGTTTCATGAAAAATTGGACACGACTGAAAAATGACTGAACAAATTACTTAAAAAGCTATTTGATCCTTGAGGCAATAGGAAACCACTTTAAATAAAGGAGTCACATGGTTAGACTTGTGCTTAAGGAAAATTACTTTTTGCAACAGAATGTAGGATAGATTGCCATGGGAAGAACAATTAGGAGACTATTGCAATAATCTTGGCAAGAAGAAATGAGGGCCTGAACAAAGGTGGTAACTGTGTGAGTAGAGAGGAATCAGATAAGAGATATTGTGAGGGTAGAGAAGACAAGATGAGGGGTGAAGGAGAGTGAAGGATAACATTGATACTGTATAACGCCGATAACACTGAGAGACTGGAAGAATGGTGGTGTCTTTGATAGGAATATGCAAATTTGGACATGGGGAAGGATTTCTTGAGAAAGATAATCACTTCTAATTGGGACATGTTGAGTATAAGATTTCTCTCAGACATCCAGTTACAAATGTTCGAAAGGTAGTTGGTAATGCAGGACTGAATGGAGCTTAGGAGAGAGTTTGAAAGTTGAGTATATCAATTTGCGGATCATCAGGATAAAAATGCTTAAAAGTTCCCTATTTCATTCAATGTCCCTTTCCACCCCCCAGTAGGATTATACTCAGTTTTGCTGGGTAAGTTATTCTTGGTTGTGAGGTTAGATTTTTTTTATTAATTTATTTATTTTTAGTTTTCAACATTCACTTCCATAAGCTTTAAAATTTTCTCCTCCTCTCTCCCTCCTCCCTCCCCAAGACAGCCTGCAATCTGATATAGGCTCTACATATACATATTTTCACATTAGTCATGTTGCATAGAAGAATTATAACAAATGGGAGAAGCCATGAGAAAGAGAAACAAAAAACAAAACAAAAAAAAAGAAAATAGTCTGTTTCACTCTGCATTCAGACTCGATATTCTTTCTCTGGATGTGGATAGCATTTTCCATTATGAGTCCTTTGGAATTGTTTTAGGTCCTTGCATTGCTGAGAAGGCCTAAGTCTATCAATATCAGCCATCACACACTGTGGCTGTTACTGTGTACAGTGTTCTCTTGGTTCTTCTCACTTCACTCATGAATCAGTAAGGCATTAATTCCCTTGATATTCTGGATACTGTTCTTTCAGATGAATTTTGATATTTTTCTAGCTCTATAATTTTTTTGTAATTCAATTGGTATGACACTGAATACATAAATTAATTTGGGTAGAATTGTCATTTTTATTATATTAGCTTGGCCTAAACATGAGCAACTGATGTTTTTTCCAATTATTTAGATCTCACTTTATTTGCGTGAAAAGTATTTTCTAATTGTTTTCATATAGTTCCTGGATTTTTTTGGCAGGTAGACTCCCAAATATTTTATAATGTCTACAGTGACTTTAAATGGAATTTCTCTTTCTATCTCTTGTTGTTGGGCTTTGTTAGTAACATACAGAAATGCAGATGATTTATGCGGGTTTATTTTATATTCTGCAACTTTGCTAAAGCTGTTTATTATTTCAAGTAGTTTTTTTTTTACTTGATTCTCTAAGTATATCATAATATCATCTGCAAAGAGTGATAACTTAGTTTCTTCTTTGCCAATTCTAATTCCTTCAATTTCTTTTTCTTCTATTATTGCTAACGCTAACATTTCTAGTACCATATTGAGTAACAGTGGTGATAATGGACATCCTTTTTTCACCTCCAAACTTACTGGAAATATATCTAGCTTATCCCCATTATATATAATGCTTGCTGATGGTTTTAGGTAGATGCTATTTATCCTTTTAAGGAAGGCGTCAGTTATTCCTATGTTATCCAGTGTTTTTAATAGGAATGGGTGCCATATTTTATTAAACGCTTTTTTTGCTTCTATTAAGATAATCATATGGTTTCTGTTAAGTTTTATTGTTGCTATGATCAATTAAGCTGATAGTTTTCCTAATATTGAACCAGCCCTTCAATCCTGATATAAATCCTACCTGATCAAAATGTGTTATTGTTGTGGTAAGTTGCTATAATCTTTTTGCTAATATTTCATTTAAAAATTTTGCGTCTATATTCATTGGGGAAATTGGTCTATAATTTTCTTTCTCCGTTTTGGGTCTTCCTGGTTTAGGTACCAGTACCATATTTGTATCATAAAAAGAATTTGGTAGGACCGAGCTTAGATATTTTGCTTCTAGAACATCATACTCTAACCTCTCCATTCCTACACATTGGTGGCTACAAACTTAGGTGCGATGCTTGACTGTGACTCTTTATTACTTGAATTAGTACTTTCTGGATATTTGCAGTAGATTTTCCTTTGACTTGGCTATAATATTTGGCCATGACTTTGGCCATAGTATTCCTAGGAGTTTTCATTTTGGGGTTTCTTTCAGGAACTAACCAATGGATTCTTTCAATCTCTACTTTGCTCTCTGGTTCTAAGAAATCTAGGCAGTTTTCCTTTATGATTTCTTAAAATATGATGTCTAAGCTCTTTTTTGGTCATGATGTTCAGATAGTCCAATGATCCTTATTTTTTTTCCTTTTCAGTCGTTTTTCAGGTCAATTGTTTTTGCTGTTAGACATCACATTTTCTATTTTTTTTTGAGGGGGGAGAATTCTAATATTTCCTGATGACCAATGGAGTCACTAGATTTTATTTAGTTCACTCTAATTTTCAGGGAGTTATTTTCTTAGCGTAAGTTTTATACTTCTTTTCAAGCTGTTAATTAATTCTCTTTTCATATCTTCCTTCCATAACTTTCATTTTTTTCCCTATTTTTTCCTCTACTGCTTTGTTTTTTTAAAAATAATTTTAGTTCTTTCAAAAACTTTTTCTTTAACTCATCCAGGCCTTCTGGTTGGACTTGTAACCAAGCTGTATTTGTCTTTGAGGCATTACTTGTAGATAACTTCAAGTCATTCTCTTCTAGGTTTTTTCTTAAGGTTCATTGCCTTCTTAATAGGAATTTATGGTGGGATTACTTTTTTTTTGGGGGGCTCATTTTTCCAGCTTACTTCTTGATTTTAGACTTAATGTTAGTTCTGGGCCCTCCTCTTCTACTGCTTTTCACAGCTCAGATTAGGGTTTCTGCAAGCTCTCAGTATTCCCAAAGTGATGTGTTCTGGGGTTGACTGCTCAATACTCTTCTAATCTGAGGTCTGAAAGTTCCTGACTCAGGTTTGGGTCTGCTGGCTTGTCCCTGGTTGGTAGTTTCTGTAGAATGATGTTAGACTCAGCCAATTACACCCTGTTGGGAGGCTCTGTTGGCTCACTGTCTCAAGTGAAGAATCTCTTTTGATTTAGGACTCCTGTCCTGTTCATTCTACTGATGGCTTTCATGCTGGGTTAGAAGCTAGAACCAAGTCCATATTTTGCTCCTGTAATTAGAGCTACATAGCCACTGCTTGCTACTGAACTTGTTCCTTGCTCAGTACATAGCTAGAAGCTACTGGCAATAGCTCATCTCTACTGCCCCAGTGTGTACATGTCCTCCTTGCCTTGTCTCTGGATGGGGTAGAGTACAACAGAGCTGCCAAATGATATCTGTTCTGCAACTTGTGCTAATTTAGAGAACCCCCTCAGTTCTCTTCATGCCCTGATGCTTTGTAACCTGGTGCCTAGCCTTGTCTCTCTTTTAGGCCTTCAGTACTTGAATGTTCTGCATGCGTTATTCCTGGTTAGACTAAATCCCCAGTGTCTACAAATCTCTCTATCTGTATCCCTCAGCCACCCAGGGTTGGAAAGATTACTCACTATGATTTTTTTTCTAGGATTCTAAGAATTCAGTCTGGCGCATTTCTTAGGTCTTTGGGGAGGGGATTCGGTGGAGGAACTAGGATGTGCTTCTTCCTGCTGTCACACCATCTTGGCTCAGTCTCAAGTTATTATCATCTTAGAGAGTATAAACTCATGAGAGCCGATGATTTTACTGAGAGCACAGAGAGAGAAATGTTGGAAACATAGGAGAGAGGTTCAGGAAACACCCCTGGTTAGGGGGCATGATATAAGGGATGAACCAGTAAAGAAGACTGAAAAGGAGTAGTTTCAAGGGCCCAAGTAGAGGAACTGGTCTTGGAAAGGGGAAGGGCCACCTCATGGGCAGAGATTAGGGGAAAGTAAGAGAGAGTGGGGTTGGATGTCAAGGAGTTTTGAGATTAAGAGAATGGGAAAAGAGGGAGTTTGTGTTGAATGGTCTCATATCACCTAAAAAGGAGATAAAGTCCATGTGGCCTATGGGGTAATGCTGGAGGTGTGGGAAGTTTGAAGAAAAGAACAAAGGCCTGGGAAAAGATTTTCTGGGGAGTGAGAGAATCAGGGAAGAATGAAAGGACTGCTTTACTACTGACATAACATGGTTGTTATAATTCTTTAAGGATCCATGATTTGAAGGCCTTGCCTACAGTGATGAAGATAAATAATCTTTTCATTACTTAACAGATTTTCCTAAATTCTTAAGGCTTAATAAAATCATCACTCTTTGGTGATTAGCCTCTCTGAACTTAGTTGAACATAATTTGTTGTTGTGCTCATATGTGAAGGCTTTCCAGATGACATAATCTTTGAAAACTCAGGATCCCTTATACTCTACAATGAAGCATCAGAGTAGGACTTTAGTGAAGGATAATAGTGTCTTAAATTTCTAAAGCTTTTTAGGGTTGAAAAGAGATTTTCATATATTATCTTATTTGATCCTCACAGTAATCTAATTTATGAGCCAAATTATGGAATATTAATACTTGTATTATATAAAACTTTTTAAAAAAGGAACTGAGGCGAAAAAGGCGAAAAAAAGGTATAGTGTGGTTGAAACATAACAAAAATTGAGTTTCTCAAATCTGAGTCTAATGATCTTTTCCCTATACCTTGCTGTTAGTACAAAGGTAAAACAACAGTTTCCACAAGAAAAGGATATTAGATTTCATAATCAAAATGCTAATACTTTATGTGAAATACCATAATGATATCTTTTCAATAGACAAAAGATCTTATTTCCAAATAACAAGGTTTTAAATACAATTCAATTCTTACCTATTTCGTCTTTCCTCATGTCTTTCAGCTTATCTACAGTGAGTTTCTTTTCTTCTAATTTTGTAAGGACAGATGGTGGTAACACTGAAAACTGTCTCAGAGGGCTAGCCCAACCCCACAATCGCTTGTCAATGACTTTGCTGAGGTTCAAAAGCCGGTAAGTCATAGCAGGCCACCGTTTCCTGAGAGCAACTTCAAAAAGGGCACGGACAATTCTAGCAGCATTCTGTAGAAAAAAGAAGGGGAGGGGGTATAGAAAAGATGAGATGTTAAACTTTAAAGATTCCTTGTAAATGTCAGTCAGTCTTCTCCAGTCATCTTGACAAATATCTGTTCCCCTGATCCAGATGGCTCTAGAGGAGAAAATGAGGCTGGTGACCTTGCACATTCCTCTTTCACTCAAATCAAAGTCAACTGCAAGTCATGTCATCATTTCTCTGATGTCATGGTCCTCTTCAGAAATGGACAAGCACAACAACAACCAGATAACAAGCATTTTTAAAGTGCTTAGTATGTGCTAGGCATCATGCTAAATGCTGAAGATACAGAGAAAGGGAAAAACTGTCCCTATTCTTATGGAACTCAAATTCTAAAGTAGGAGAGGAAAAGGGAGGAAAAAAGGGAAATAACAAGGGATATATACAAGAGTACACTGAGCAGATAGGAAGCCATTATAGCAGGGAAGGTACTAAATGTGTTATTCAGACACAATTTTTTTAAAAAAACTGAGATTGGAATAACTTTTAAAAAAAATATTCTTCAGGCATCTACCCCTTTCCCCCGCCTTAAAATCCACTGCAGGATTTTCATCATGAAATTACTCTAACATTTTTCTATTAGAATAAAAATAATTTGTTGGAGCAAATACGAAAAATAATTAAATGGTCAGCAATTTACTTGGAAGGAAAATTCAATGTTTTTTTTATTAAACAGTATACATTGTTAAGTTATGTGTTAAAAATGACTGTCCTGGTCCTAATATAGGAAGATGGCGGCTGGGAAGCAGAGACTGGCGTGAGCTCCCCACCAAGTTCCTCCAAAAACCTATAAAACAATGGCTCTGAACCAATTCTAGAGCTGCAGAATCCACAAAGTGGCAGAGGGAAGCAGGGCCCCACCCCAGGACAGCCTGGATGGTCTCTGGGTAAGGTCTGTCCCACACAGAGCTCCCAGCCCCCAGAGGAGGGGAGCGGAGCTGAGCCCAGTGGGCACGGCGCGAACAGACCAGACACGGACCTACCAGACCAGGAGACGAGCGGAAAGTGCCCTGGCATCCCGAAATACTGAGCTGTGGCATGTACC
>JAQQSZ010020062.1:0-10229 GCA_028646595.1 Phalanger gymnotis
ACAAAAGAAAACTCCTGGGAAGATTATAATTAAATTCCAGAGCTCTCAAATCAAGGAGAAAATACTACAAGCAGCCAGAAAGAAACAATTTGAGTATTGTGGAAACACAATCAGAATAACACAAGATCTAGTAGTTAAGGGATCAAAGGGCTTGGAATATGATATTCTGGAGGTCAATGGAGCTAGGATTAAAACCAAGAATCACCTACCCAGAAAACCTGAGTATCATGCTCCAAGGCAAAATATGGATTTTCAATAAAGTAGAGGACTTTCAAGCTTTTTCTGTGAAAAGAGCAGAGCTGAATGGAAAATTTGACTTTCAAACACAAGAATCAAGAGAAGTATGAAAAGGTAAACAAGAAAGAGAAATCACAAGGTACTTACTAAAGTTGAACTATTTTGTTTACATTCGTACATGGAAAGATGATGTGTATAATTCATGAGACCTCAGTATTAGGGTAGCTGAAGGGAATATATATATATACATATGTATATGTATATATATGCATATCTATATCTAGATAGATAGATAGATAGATAGATAGATAGATAGATAGATAGATAAATAGATGGCACAGGGTGAGTTGAATTTGAAGGGATGATATTTAAAAAATATAATCAAATTAAGGGATGAGAGAGGAATATATTGAGGGAGAAAGGGAGAGGTAGATTGGGATAAATTATCTTGCATAAAAGTGGCAAGAAAAAGCAGTTCTGTGGGAAGGGAAGAGGGGGCAGGTGAGGGGGAATGAGTGAATCTTTCTTTCATCAGATTTGACTTGAGGAGGGAATAACATATGCTCTCAATTGGGTATCTTACCCCACAGGAAAGAAGGAGGAAGGAGATAAAAAAGGGGGGACGATAGAAGGGAGGGCAGGTAGGGGGAGGAGGTAATCAAAAGCAAATGCTTTCAAAAAGGGACAAGGTCAAGTGGGAAAATTGAATAAAGGGGGATAGGATAGGAAGGAGCAAAATATAGTTAGAATTTCAGCACATGAGTATTGTGGAAGGGTTTTGCATAATGATACACATGTGGCCTATGTTGAATTGCTTGCCTTCTTAGGGAGGGTGGGTAGGGAGGGAAGTCGGGAGAGAATTTGGAACTCAAAGTTTTAAAAACAGATGTTCAAAAAAAAGTTTTTGCATGCAACTACGAAATAAGACATACAGGCAATGGGGCATAAACCTCTATCTTGCCCTACGAGAAAGTAAGGGAAAAGGGGATGGACTGGGGGAGTAGGGTGACGGAAGGGAGGGCTGACTGGGGAACTGGGCAATCACAATATATGCCATCTTGGAGTGAGGGAGAGGGCAGAAATGGGGAGAAAATTTGTAATTCAAACTCTTGTGAAAATCAATGCTGAAAATTAAAAATATTAAATAAATGATTTACTTAAAAAAAAGAAATGATTAGCTTGATGATCTTAGTAAAAACATGGATACACTTGCACAAAATAATGAAGAGATAAATGAGCAGAACAAAGAGACCATTGTTTATAGTAACAGCAATATTGTTTTAAAGACAACTTTGAATGAATAAGTTATTTTTCTATTATAAATACCCAAATTCACTACAAAGGACCTATAAAGGAAGACATTATATTTATCTGCAGTTTTATGTACAATCATTTTTATTATGCTGTTATAGAAATGCTTGTTTTATCACATAAATTAAAAATTAAATGAAAATTTAAAAAAGCAAAGAAAAAGGTACTCTGGAAATAAGTAGCCTAAAGAGTATTAATCAACAATGATATCTGCATTCAACAAGTGGCATTAAAAACATTATCAAGGACATGATTCATCCCTGGAAATGTAGGCCAATCATGCAGTAAGAGTGGCGTGGAAAATCTCAATTTTCAATTCAGTAAGTATTCATTAAGTGTCTAATATGTGCCAGCTTCTTTCAGGTTATAGGAACTTGATGTGTGAATGGAATAGTCCCCATTCCTCTTGGCCCTGGAACTGTGCCCAGGCCCTCTGCTCCCTTACTTCTCCAACCACTAATGTTCCTCTTGGCAGTGGAATTGTGACCCAGATCTGTGTATATGCAATAAAATTGCCAATCAGTGCCAGTAATATATCCCCAGTAATATCTTTCTGACCAGCTTTCCAACTCACTGGTAAGAATAATCTCTGAGATGAGAACTCTCAAAGGTGCTACTGCTGAGGCCCCTGTTGCTGCTGCCTTAGTGTGTGCTCTGGATAGGCCTCCACACTGGTGTCACAGACCTCTCCTTCAGACCTCATAAGCTTTTTTACGCCAGAAATATTTCTTGCCTTGACCTCTTGTTGGCTCTGTCACTTCAAAATTTGATTTGAGACATCATCTTAAGGTTTTTTTCAGGGGAATGTTGAGAGAGCTCAGCTGGGTTGCTGCTTCTCTTCCATCTTCCATTTAACTTGTAATCATTATACATATTGTTTTCTTCGTTCTGTTTATTTCATTTTTCATTAGTTCATTAGTTCATACACAGTAAGTCTACCCATGCTTCTATGTATTTATCATTTCTTATGGAATGGTAATACACCATTACATTCATGTACTAAAATTTGTTTAGATATTTCCTAGTCAATGGACATCTACATGTTCTCAATTCTTTGCTGCTACAAACGTACTACTATAAATATTTTGTTTTATACATATGTGTATATATTATATATATGTATACCTCCATCCATCCATCTATATACATATGTGTATGTGTGTGTGTGTATAATATCTTTTTATCATTAACTTTAATTGAATAATTTCAAATTGCTTTCTAGAATGGTTTGAAGGATTCACAGCTCCACATGTACATCTATTTGCCTGTCTTTCCGCAACCTTGTTCAACATTGATTATTCCCTTCTTTTACTTTTGCCAATCTTCTGAGTGTGGTTTGAAACTTCACAGATGTTTTGATGTATAATTTTGTTATTATTATTGCTATGGGGCATTCTTTCATAAGGGTGTTAATAGTTTGTAATTCTTCTTTTTGGAATTGTTTGTTCATAACCTTTGATCATATATCTATTGGGAAATGGATTTTAGTTCTACTTGCCAATATACCTTGTTTAGCAGATGCTCATTTGAACTATTTGATATAAACATTTTTCTCAGTTGATTGCTTTTCTTTTTATTCTAATTATATTAATTTACTCCATGCAAATCCTTTTCAACTTTATGTAATTTCAATTAACTATTTTATCTATTTCTATTGTTTTTGTCCTTTGTTTGCTTAAGAATTTTACCCTTTAGCCATTGCTGTGAAACTTACTTCATCTTGATTTAAACAGTGTAGTGTAGCATCAGAATGAAGGACCTCATACTCAACATGTCCAAGACAAAATACATTAGTTTTCCTCAAAACAGTCTACCTTCTTCCTTCAATACTTCTTTCAATGGAGTTATCATTCATACCTTGTTTTTCAAGGCCTTTTTTGTTATTGACCATATTTTTTCCTACTCTCACATCAAGTCATGCAGATAGCTATTCTTGTCTTGCTTCTGCTCAAAAGCTTTCAAAAGCTCCCTATTTATAATCATGTAAAGTCAGAACTCTTTTTACATTTTAAGGACCAAACTACCTTTCCAGCTTTCTTTTGCAGTATAACCTCTCAAACCACAACTAAGAATTTTTCCCACCTAAGACACAAATGGGGATGGTGGTAGAGAATAGCACAGGAACAATCAGAAAAGGATGTTGGTATCCTGATGCAAAGACTTTAACTTTACATTCTAGTTATAGTTCTGCTTCTGTGAGGGCAAGCAAAGTGGGACTTTTTACTGTTTTTTCTTTTGGAGTACTTCTCAGCACTAAGACAATCAAGTGCCTTTGAATCTTGCCTTTGTTTGTAGGAAGGCCCACACTCCTTTGCTAATTAGGTCATGAAAGGTGTGAAGCCCTTGGGCCCTGGAAAAGGGTATATATACACAGAGGATAGCCATTGAACTCAGAATTGAGAACTGAGAATCAAGAATGGAGAACTCTCAGAACTGCAGGAGGAGAGGTTTTGCTTGGGGCTCACTCATTGGAAGAGTGTTGGTGTGGAGACTATGGGTAGCCATTAAGGAGCCCCCTGGCTTTGAAAACCCAGCTGTTGGTGCTTCTTTCTCTGGTCTGTGTATGTATTGCTATGGTCACACAGAAAGAAGCCTGTCTGTTGATTTGTGTTATTTTGATCTTTTTATAATTTCTGCTTGTAATTTCTGTTTGTATTTGCTTTGAAGTTCAGAGTGCTGACTTTCCCCCCTGAACTGAGTGAATGATATATGTATGTTTAATTAAAATGAGATTGTAAACCTCTTAAAGTTGCTTTCCTTAGAAAAGCAGATCAAAGAACCTGTGCTATCAGCCTTCCTATGGCTGGCGTTCAGCCACAGTAGCTGTAAGTAGCATCGTTGTTACAGCTCCTCTTGAGGAGTATGCTTCAGCCAAACTGGTCTACTTTCTCTTGTGCATACATTACATTTCTACCTCTGTTCCATTGTTTTTGCTTGAAATTCCTGTTCCCTCTTCTCTGCCTATGGACATCTTAACTATACCTCTAGGACCAGCTCAAATGCAGCTTTCTATGATCTATATTCTTGATATTGATCTCTCTTTCGATCTTATGAAATGATATACTTCTACCTTTATTTACACGATAAGCATTATTTTTATTAAAGATATTTGTGTGTCATATATTACTACTTGGCTGTATTCTACACGAAGAAAGAGACTATATTTTAGTTAATATTAGTATTTTCCCCAATTCTTTGCATAGCATTATGAATACTATATTTGCTTAATAAATACTTGTTGAATCCATTGAATATAGAATTTTGTAGTTTCCAAATGACTTTTATGCCATTTCATTTTGTCTTTATAATCACCATTTGAGAGAGTAAAGGCAAGCATTATTGTCATACTTTTTAAGGGTGAAGAAAAAGACACAGAGAGGTTAAATGATTTACCTAGGTACAGTACTAGTAAATGACAGAACCTAGACTAGAACCTAATTCCTTTGACATCAAGTCTTGTGTTTTTCTGTTATTTTTAAAAATATTCTAAATTTAGAAAACACCAAATAAAATGGGCATTTCCACATAATACTAAAACAGAAAAAGAGGATTGAACATATAACTGCAGGTCTCTATTTCATATGGCTTATTTTTCTCTTAAAGTATACCATAAACTTAACCTGTAGATTTCAAAACTATCCTGTTTGTCTGTTTCTTTCCATTCCTCCTTTCCTACTCTTCCCTCTGCATTAAAAAGATATAGTAATTACCCTCTATTTTCTTTTTTCCTAATGGAGAAGCTTGTTTGCATGTATTTGTTTTTATGTTGTCTTCTCCATTAGATTGTGAGTTCCTTGAGGGCAGGGATCTATCTCTTGCCTCTTTTTATATCCCTATATGCCTAGTACATAGTTGGTGTTTAATAAATGTTTAGTGATAGACTGACTAGATAACTGAAATGATGATTCTTAGAAAAGTCAGTTCAGGCAACAACTATTAAGCACCAGACAGAGGCAGAGAGAGACACACAGAGAGAGTGAGAGAGACAGGGAGAGAGCTCCGTGGCAGGCCCTGGGGATACAAAGATAAAAATGATACAGTCTCTGCCCTCAAGGACCTTATATTACCTTGGAAGCAATATGACACCTACACAGATAAATGTAATATAAGATTTGGTGGATAGGGCAAAGGAAAGAGGCAAAATGCTCTCAACAAATTTGAGGGGACAAGGCAGTTTTAAAGACTTAGGGATCAATCAGTATTTTTACAGTTTCTAGTCATAGCTCAGTTGGCAGCAGGTGTGTGGACTATGCAAATTTTCAAGGTGGAGGAGGCGTAAGAACATAAAAATAAATTCCTCTCCTAAAACTCCTACTACCAGTATCTTAGATTATTCTAAATTTGAATAATCTTCAGAAAATTCTTTATACTGGAGGTAATTTCTTTTTAAATAAGAGAAAGGTAGTGCTTGAAATTATGTTTTGGCCAGAGTTCAAAAGTATTTTATAGACCTGAAAGATTTAGAGAGTTGGAATAAGACTCAGAACAGAACCACCAAAATTTTGCTCATTATTAAACCATATATTGAGAATGGGGCTCATAAATCATGGAGAACAGCTAAAAAAGTGAAAATCTGAGTAATATCTGATTTTCAGGATGTAGCTGAGGAAAGAAAAAAGTATTTTTTGCCTTTTAAAATTCTGAGTTTTGTGTGGATCCTAATCTCTTACCTCAAATCTCTTCTTTGTTCCCTCAAACATTTAAAGTAATACTCCCAGTATGGTGTCTAAACCTGTGCTGAAGAACATATTTGTATTTGGGGAAATGATTCCTTTTCTTTATTTATGATAGTTCAGGATGATATCTGCAGTATGTGTAGGGAAGAGCTGGATTAATAAACATAATGGGATGGCTGCATGAGGTGCCTTCATAGACCATCACTAAAGGGATAATTTAAGGAGAAGCCCCCCCATATCAATTTTATTTTGATTCAGGTTCCATAGTTCCTGAAGGTACACAATTATCATTTTCTTACTTCAAAAAAAACTGCCATCTTTCCAATATAGCTTATTCTTCATTATACCTATACCTTTTTAGTTCCTACAACATTAGGCAGCGAATGCTTTTCCTTTTTCTAAAAATCCAGCTCCTAACTGGATAATCTCAGGTTTTGTCCAAGAACTGCAAGAGACCATTGAGAGTTCATAACACGAGGAAACTGCCAACTACTAGATCCAGAGGTTATGCCAGGGAGCATCAGAATTTTTTAGTACTTCTGGGTGTGCTTTACTAATTGGCTAGAAATAAATTTGACCAGATAGATTTACAGGAAGAACCTAGTCATCCCATTTGTAAGAAATTGAATTGGGGAGGCAAATTTTTCCTTAAATAAGGAAAACATATTCTACCAATTAAAGATTTTGCAAAGTGGATGGCCTGCCTATGTAGGTAGTGGGTACCTCATTGGAGGTCTTTAAAGATGGGTTTACCCCATTCTTGAACAGTTTTTAGAGACAATTTCTATTCATGTGAGAATTGGTTTAAATGATTTCTAGGGTCCTTTCTAACTCTAAAATCCTAGGACTCAAATATTTTGATACTAGAAGATTGGAGTAATCTTTTAATATTTTTCTTACAACTCAATCAAACAAACAAGGAAACAAGAAGCACTAATCTCTGAATATGTACTAGACACAGTGCTAAGTGTTAGAGGTACAAAGAAAAATAGCAAAAACCATCTCTGCCCTCAAGAAGTTTATATTAGAAAGAGAAAGCATTATACTTGCAAGATGTTGTAAAAGTAAAAATGACAGATTTGATGATTGATTACATGTGTGGGGTGATTGAGATTGAGTATTTGTGGATAACATCAAAGTTTGGAGCCTGCATGATTGAGAGAATGGTAGTGCACTTGATAATTATTCCTAAGTTTGGAGGAAGGATAGAATTTGGAGGAGGATGAGATCTGTTTTGGACATGTTGATTTTGAGAAGCCTATAAGAAATCTACTGTAAAAGGTCCAAAACATAGCTGAGGATATGAAACTGGAGCTCAGGATAGCGACTTTGGCTGGTTGCATATAACTTGAAGTCATTAGCACAGAGATGATAACTGAACAGATAGGAGATGATATCACCAAGTAAAATAGAAAGTAAGAGGTAGAGAGCCTGAGACAGGGGTGGAGAATCTAGGGCATTGAGGCCACATGTGCCTTCTAGGTCCTTGGGTACAACCTTTTGTCTGAGTCCAAGTTTTACAGAACAAATCCTTTTATTAAGGGGATTTGTTCTGTGAAGTTTGGATTCAGTCAAAGGAATGCACTTGAGGACATAGACGGCCACATGTAGCCTTGAGGCTGCAGGTGCCCCTCCTTTGGTCTAAGACAAAGCCTTTGAGGACCAATACAATTAGTGGTTATGGCATGGATGAATATAAAGATGATTGAGGAGAGATCATATAGATAGGAAAAGAACTAAGGGAACTAAGGGAAAGCATCGTCTTGAAACCCAAAGAGGAGAGAATGTATTCCAGGAGGAGGAGAGATCTCTATTGTCACGTACTAGAGTAAGGTCAAGAAGGATTCTGACTGAAAAGAAGATTTTATATTTGGCAATTAAGAAATAATTGATAACTTTGGATAGAGTGGTTTTAGTTGAATGATGAGGTCAAAAGCCGGACTGGAGAGAGTTTGGAAGTAGAGGTATCCAGTGTAGATGGCTTTCTCAAGGAATTTAGCATAGGAGAGGAAGAGATAATAGTGAATAGTGAATTTTTCTTAACTATGGAAGAGACATGAGATTTTTTTTGTTGGCATCAGTAAATGAGTTACTAGATAGGGAGATTGAAGATTAGAAGGAGAGTGGGGAGGTTAGTGGGACAATCTGCTGGAGAAAGGGGAGGAAAAAGCATCAAGGGTACATTTATAGGGGGTAACCTTATCAAGAAGAAAGGCCACATCTTCATCAAAGAATGGAGTGAAATATAAGACAGTATGGTATTATATGATAGGATTGTGTGATGAGAAAGGGAGAAGCAGGAGATCTCAGAGGATAGCCTCATTTTTTTGTAAAATGTCAGGCAAAGAGGGTAGGTTTGGAACAGCTACTGTGGTGAGTTGGATAGGGGAACAAATGGGAAGGTGAAAAATATTGACTTGCTGTATGCAGTAAGGGCCTAGTTTATATTAGATAACACAAAGTTGTGGAAGACCCAGTCAGCACAGTTTTGTGACTTCCTGCAGCATTCTCCAGCTGTATAAGTGAACAAGGCAGATGGTGGGGGTATCTCAGGGTTGAAATTTGGGAAGACATGATCAGCAATCAGACGAGTGGAAGGCATGTGAGATTAGAAGTTTGAGTTAAGCTGATTTACAGAGTGGCTGATATTGGGAAGGGAGGAGAGTGTGGGTAAAATTAAAGTAACTGTTTTACAATATTAAAGTTATTGTAATAAATGGAGTAAATGAGTTCACACAAGCAGCAGTGGCAGCAGCACCCCAGGTCCCACAGAGGCAAAGAGTGAAGGACATAAAAATGGAAAGAAAGAAGAACACTCTGGAAGTTCATTTCTTTCCACACAGCTAGTGTGACCCTGAGAAAGTCACTTAACTTCAGTTTCATCATCTATAAAATGTGGATAATAACGGCACCTACATCCTAGGTATTTTTTAGGACAAAATTATAGAATATTTGTAAAACATCAATTTTAAAGTGCTATACAAATGCTATTATTGTTGTGATGATAACGATGATGATAATGTCTTGTTATTGTAGAACATTAAAAAGATGGAGTGGCAGCTAGGTGGTGCAGTAAGTAGAACACCGGCCCTGGAGTCAGGAGGACCTGAGTTCAAATCTGGCCTCAGACACTTGACACACTTACTAGTTGTGTGACCTTGGGCAAGGCACTTAACCCCAATTGCCCTGTCAAAAAACAAACAAACAAAAAAGATGGAGAGGTGCCTTATTTTGATTACTGGATATCTCAGTTTGGAAACTGGCAATGTGCAGGCTGTTGGTATGGTCCTGAAAGGTTGATTGACAGTAAAACTGGGAGGGAATAAATTTCCTAACACTTAGAGCCACCCCAAAGTAGAATGAGTTGCTTCAGGAGGTAGTAGATTCTTCCTCAGTGGAAGTCTTCAAGCAGACCCTGGGTGACTGTTGGGGACTCTCTTACCCCATACTCCCAGGCCTTTGTCCAGCAAAGGCCTGATCTCATGGGCAATGAATGAGATGGGAAGCAAAGATGGTTAACAGCTCTGTTTAATAAAGTCAGTGACCAGATTTTATAGCCTTTATTACGTAGTACTAGGGCTGCCTTGGTCCCCCTACTCTCCACCTACTCTCCTGCTATTCTCCTCCCCTTTCCTTCCCGCGCTGTCCCCATGATTCACCTGTGCACAGGTGAACCCGGAAAAGAACCCTGCACCACATTGCCAACAAGGGCAAGACCCTTCCTCCAGATGCCATCTTGTTCCTCCCATACCTCAGAGCCCTGAGGCTATCTCAGCTGGTTCTGGGCGTGGAGGTCCAACGATAGCTAGGGTAGGCTCTAACTCGTCCCGTTACAACTCCCCCTTTTTGTTTTGCCATGAAGTGGACAGGTCATGGAGAACCATGATGTCACGCTTCATGCCAAACAGGGACCAGTGTGTAAGGGAAAGGAGGCAGCGAAAAAGACAAGGGAGGAGACAGAGACCCAGAACCAAGAACAGAAGCCCTATGCCGAGGGGGATGAGC
>JAQQSZ010020063.1:0-10229 GCA_028646595.1 Phalanger gymnotis
GTCTGGTCTGTTCGCGCCATGCGTGCTGGGCTCAGCTCTGCTCCCCTTGGCTGGGGGCTGGGAGGTCCGTGTGGGACAGACCTTACCCAGAGACCATCCAGGCTGTCCTGGGGTGGGGCCCTGCTTCCCTCTGCCACTTTGTGGGTTCTGCAGCTCTAGAATTGGTTCAGAGCCATTGTTTTATAGGTTTTTGGAGGGATTTGGTGGGGAGCTCATACCAGTCACTGCTTCCCAGCCGCCATCTTGGCTCCACCCCGCCTGAAAGTACTTTCAAGGAAAACAAAAGCCAAAACTCCTGAAGTGCCTTTCACTCAAAGTAAACAAAATAAACAAAAGCCAAACTCCTCAAGGGCTAAGGAGCCCATTTTGCCCTAAGGACACAGCCATTTAAAATAACTCTAGACAGTACAAAATACCTGGGAGTACACTTGCCCAAACAAACCCAGGAACTATATAAACAAAATTGTTTTTAAAAACTTTTTATACAAATATAATCAGATTTAAATAGTTGGAGACATATTCATGGGTAGGCAGAGCTAATATAATAAAAATGCCAATTTTACCCAAAATAATTTATATATTCAACACCATCCCAATTAAATTACCAAATTATTTTACCGAATTAGAAAAAATAATAAAATTCATTTGAAAAAAACAAAAAGTCAAGGTACTAATGAAAAAAAATGTAAAGGAAGGAGGTTTAGCAGTACTAGATCTCACACTATATTATAAGGCAACAATTATCAAAACCATCTGGTACTACCTAAGAAATAGAAAGGGAGATAAATGAAATAGAGTAGATATAACATTTACAGAAGCAAATAAACATAATAACCTTGTATTTGACAAATGTAATTACTTGAGATTTTGGGATAAAAATTCATTATTTGGTAAAAAAAATTTTGGGAAAACTGGAAAGCAATATGGAAGAAACTGGGCATGAACCAATATCTCACACTACTTACTAAGATAAGGTCAAAATAGATACATGACCTAGATATAAAGAGATATTACAATAAAATTAGAAGAACATGGAGCATATTTCTTATCATACTTATGGATAGGTGAACTATTTATGAATTAACAAGAGACAGAGAGCAAAATTAAATGTAAAATGGATAATTTCACTTCATTAAATTAAAAAGTCTTTGTACAAATAAAACAAATGTAACCAAGATTGGGAGGAAAGCAGAAAATTAGGGAAAAATTTTATAGACAGTTTACCATATAAAGGTCTCATATCTCAAATATATAAAGAACTTTGTCAAATCTATAATAATATGAGTCATTCCCCAATTTATAAATGGTCAAAAGATATGAACAGGCTGTTTTCTATTGAAGAAATTAAAACAATTTATAGTCATATGAAAAATACTTTAAATCATTATTGATTAGAGAAGTATAGATTAAAACAACTTTGAGATATAATTTCGTACCTTCCAGATTGGACAAAAATGATAGAAGGGGTAGTGACAAATGTTGGAGAGGAAGGTGAAAAACTGAGACACTAATCCATTGTTGGTGGATCCAACCATTTTGGAGAGCAATCTGGAATTATATCCAAAGAGTTACCTATACCCTTAGACACAAACATGGAAAGACTTACCTGAATTAATGAAGAGCAAAATAAGCAGAACCAAGATAATACTGTATACAGTGATAGCAATATTGTTTTAAGAATGACTTGAGTGAATAGGTTATTTTTTCTATTATAAATACCCAAATTAACTATAATGGACATGTGAAGAAAGATGCTATCTGCATCCAAAAAAACAACAAATAAGAAGTATGTATAGAATAATTATGTATGTATATATATACATATACATACATAATTTGTGTGTGTGTATATATATGTATACATATGTATATACGTATACATACATATATACATATATATACACATATGTATACACACATATTTGTATCTAATGTAGCCATCTCAAGGGAGGGGGAAAAATGAAAAAAATTACATGATAACTTTATTGTACATTTAAAAGGAATAGCAAGTTATGCATAGCAGATTTGCAGTTTCATGTGCAATTATCTTTTTTATTGTACTATGTTATATAAATAATTGTTTTATTTCACAAACAAAATAAATTTTATGAAAGAAAAAAGGTATATTGGAAAAAATATTGAACTTGGAGTCAGGAGACAGTTTTTGAATGCTATTGCAGACATTAACTAGCTAAGTTAAACTTAGATAATATTATTAGCATCTCAGAGCTTAAGTCACAGATTCAGAACTATAAATAATGGAGAGCAATAAGGACTCTGTTCAAGGATGCTAATATGGATAGTGTCCCTTAGATAAATTTTCTGTCCTTATTACATGGCAGAACAACCTTGGGATGTTAACTGGTCATATCTATATATATATAACAAAAACAAAACAAAACAACAAAGAAACCAGCTTTCCCAAAGTGTTAAGTAATTTCCTCAAGTCCATATCAGAGATATATTTATATCTCATTTATATCACATTTATATCTTAGAAACTCCTCTAAGTTTCTATATTCAGGACCAAGGATTCATAGCATTACATTGTTCATAATTTCTGTTATAGAGGTAGGCCAGATATTCTTTTGTAGATTTTCAATACAGCAATCTCTTCTTCCTGAACTGAGGAAAATGACCATAGATGAACTCTAAGAAGTTAGGAAGCTGAGACATAAAGAAGACATGGTCTAGGTTCAAGCACAAGGAGTTTTGAAATCCTAAACAAATTTAGATATTATTTTGATGAAAATATAGGTCCTAGTCTGTGTAAGGAGATAAACTTTTTTTAAAAGAAAAAATTTTCTAGAAATTTCTGTCTTTAACTAGTGCCCCAAGTGGATAAGCATGGTAAAAGAAATTATTTTTAACTTACTGTCTTAAACACTATTATTTTTAAATTTAGATTGTCCTCTTTCATCAAGTTAATATTATATTCCAAAGTTATTAAGCTCTAAATTGCTTTAAATATATTGTTTATAAATCAGAATGTGAAGCATCATATGGAAAGTGCCAATTCTTAGATGGAAAGCAACCACTGTGGCTACCTGAACTATTTCAGTATTTACAAATCACAATAACTGACATTTCTATACTGTTTCAACATTTGTAATGAATGTTACATACATTCTTTTATTTGATTCTTACAACATCCTGATGGTGTAAGTACCACAAATGTTTTTATAAATGAGGAAACAGGTTCAGAGGTAACCAGTGCCTTGTTCAATGTTATCCCACAAGAAAACAGCAGAGAGAGGATTTTAGACCAGGTCTCTCAGCAGTCCAAGTCCAGCTTTCTTCCCACTATATCACATCAATTGCACTACACTTAGCTAGACTGGTTTTCACATGACAGTCCTTTGCAGGTCCTATTTTCAAAATCTTTTCATTTTAGTATTACCTACCACAGTTTGAGCTCCACCACCATAACATTTGAGAATCCAGGCTTATCTCTCTACCACTCAACCACTACATGAAATTTCCTTATCAAGTTTACACCAACTGTTCTACATGGTAACTGAATATTTTATAGTAAAAATTAGCAAGCATTTTTCTATAATTTTTGTAATTCTGTAATTTTTCTTATGAGTAAGCTGAGCTGTATACTTAGGATGAATATTAAAGGATAGAATCATTTTCTATCCCCAAGGAATTTATAACATAGACAAAGCAGACAAACATATATCAGTAGACAGATACAATAATTTTTTCTGGAATAGTCCTTCAATTCAGTTGATGTAAGGAATGATGTAAGTGAGGAAACTCCTTCCACCAATGCAAATCAGCAGCTTCTTGGCAACTAGAGTGATATCCAGGGCACTGAGATGTTAAGTGACTTTCTCAGGGTCATATAACCATAATGTGTGGAGGAGGCATTTGAACACATCTTCTGACTTAAGGGTCACTATAACTTTCCACTATGTGTAATAGTAATTAAAGTGGGACTTTTTGCTGTTCTTCTCTTAAGTGCCTTTAATGATTCTGGCCTTTGTTTGAATGGGGCAGAGAAAGTGGGATCCTTTTGTCCTGGAGTATTTCTCAGCACTGAGACAACTGGGAGTCATTGATTTGTATGTGATGTGACACTGAGGATGGGGAACTTACCCACACCCAGCCTAGGTGAGGTCAGAACCCTCAGGGCTCTGAACCCAATATAATTGAGGAGAGCTAGGCATTTCACTTTTGGGGGCACACTCACGGAAGGAGTGTTGAGACTCCGGGCAAGCCGTAATTGCCCCCCCCCCCCGCCCCGGCTTTGTGAACCAGACAGATATAATGTTGATACTTCTCTGGTAACTATGAATTGCAGTTGAATCAGACAAAGTCTGTCTGTTGATGTTTGCAATTTCTGTTTGTATTTGCCTTGAAGTTCAAGGGGCTGATCTTTTTCCCCTGAATTGTGAATGATATTTGTATATTTGATTAAACTGAGATTGTTAACCCCTTAAAATTGCTTTCCTTAGAAAAGCAGATCAAAGAACATGTGTTGGCAGCTTTCTGTGTGCTGGTTGTTGGTGGGTGTTATACCTCTACAGCAGCTGCTAGCAGATTGTTGCTATACTATGCCACTCTAAACCTCTAATAATCACAACCCTTAAAATGCATCTTATGAGAAAAAACATAGATTATATTAATGATTTAACAAGGTAATATAGTATAGTGGGAAGATAAGTGAATTCGAAGTCAAAGAATGTGGCTTTGAAACCTGGATCTGCTACTTACTTGCTAAATAACCTTGGAAAGTCCTTTCTCTGAGATTGGGTCATTGATAAAGCGAAGGTGTCAGACTCAATGACCTTGGAGGTTTCCTTCAGCTTTAATCCTATGATCTTATAAAAAATATGCAGGGTTAATCTTGTAGTAGACAGTGAAGTAACTGATTTAATCATTAATGAAACAGGGAAGAAAAACAATGAAGAAAAGTTGTCTACTACCAAATAGATGACTGTATTGGTAATTAAGTGGGACTTTTTTTTCATTATTTTAGAATGCTAAATTAATTAAATGCCTTTGAATTAGTCTTACTAGGTGCAAAGCTCCAGGCACACACCCTGTTGCTAACTAGGTGTAAACCCCAGGCTCACACCTTTTTTGCTGATTAGGTGTGAATCCTTCAAGCCCTGAACAGAGTATACAAACTCAGAAATTACCATTTTATCTGGGGCTCACCCATGGAGGAATGTTGATGTGGAGACTCTGGGCAGTGATTTTTAAGAGCCTCCAGGCTTTGAAGAAACCCATATGTTTTGTTTTGAGGCTCTCACTCAATGGAAGAGTGGCTCATGACTCTGGGCAAGCTGTTGTACTGTCCCCTGGCTTTGTTAACACAGATGTTGGTTTGTATTTGGTCTGTTTATAATGTATGTTTGTAATTTGTTTGTATTTGCTCTGAAATTCAGGTTGCTGGCTTTTCCTCCTGAACTAAGTGAATCATATCTGTATGTGTGATTAAGGTGAGATTGTTAACCCCTTAAAGTTACTTTCCTTAGTCGAGCAGATCAAAGAACCTGTGCTGGCAACACTTGTTGCTGGTCTTGTTGGGTCTTACACTCCACAAAAGCTGCTAGCCAAAATTGTTGTTACAATGATAAACCAACAGTACTAAATCTGTCTTTAATTAGCCATTTTTTGCTATAGTCCTCTAATGTACTATTAACATAACAGCCACATACAGACAGGAAGGATTAGGTAGGGGACATAATAGATAGTAAGTTTTCCAGTAATACTTTCAGCTCTCACTGATAAAAATTTCCTATCCCTTGGGTAGGAGACAGAAAATTTGTCAGTAATACTTACTACTGAGTGACTCACATCCAGATCAGCAAGACTAAGTCCTCTTTCCCTATATTTCTGGGAAAATGTGGTTTTGTTCATATATAACCTGTATTCACATATACATGTGGTAGATTTTACCACAGGGCCCAAATTGATAGTGATTCTGCACTGTAACAATGCTACTTGCAGCTGCTGTGGGAGTGTAAAGCCAATAACACCAGCACAAAGGAGGGCTACTAGCACAGGTTCTTTGATCTGCTTTTCTAAAGAAAGCAACTTTAAGAGTTTCACTATCTCCCTTTAATTAAACATACATATATCGTTCACTTAGTTCAGGGGAAAAAAGTCAGCACCCTGATCTTCAGAGCAAATGCAAACAGAAATTATAGAGATAATATAAACAGATCAACAGATAGGCTTCTGTCAGACCACAGTTACATACATAGTTACCAGAGAGAGAAGCACCAACATCAAAGCCAAGGACTCCTTGATGGTTACTTTCAGTGAGTGAGCCCCCAAAGGCACAGTTCTGAGAGTCCTCAATTCTTGATTCTCAGTTCTCAATTCTGAGTTCAGTGGCTATCCTCTGGGAATATATACCCTTTTTCAGGGCCTAAAGCATTCACACCACTCAGGGCTTCACACTGCTTGAGGGCTTCATACCTCTTGTGACCTAATTAGAAAAAGGGTGTGAGCCTTCCTACAAAGGCAAGACTCAATCAAAGGCACTTGATTGCCTTAGTGCTTAGTGCTCCAAAAGAAAAAAAAACAGTAAAAAGTTCCACTTTGCTTGCCCTTATATGCATTTAGAAGGAAATTTATGAAACAGCTCATCCTTAATCCTTCAGTTGGAGAAGAAAACTCTTTAATGGGCTGAGGTTGAATTCTGAGCCCTGCACTAGGAAAATACTTTTTTTCGTGGCTGCCACTGTGCCCTCAAAAGGACACCTGGCAATGTAAGAACAGAGTTGACCACAGTTGTTTATGAAAAATAATATAAAATCCATAAAATGTATTCTTTAACCAAAAATATTTAAGAAAAATAAAAATAGAAGGCTGGTGCAAAGCAGTGCAGGGCCCATCCATTCATTGTTCCTTTCCCCTATTCTAGTGATGTATTGTAATATAGAGGTGACCTTGAATATTTAGGCTTGTGTCTTGAGCATAAACTCTAACAGAGCTTACTAAGTTTCATAGGCTTTGAGTACAGGATCAGAGACAATTTGCAGTATGCGCTGCCCAAAGACCAGACCTGGGACTAGGAGAGGTTGTGAATTCTCCAATATGTACATTGGTGGAGGAAATACTTACACTGATAAAATCACCAGACTCTTAAAATATTGTCACCAGAAGCTTAAACATTCAAGATGAACATAAAACAATCCAGAAATATGAAATAGCCAGTAAAAGAATTAATTTAGCAATTAGATAAAAATTGTAGGACCATGCCATGTAGATTGTAGTAACTCTTCTCAACATAGTCCTTAGACTCCTCAAATGGGAGATATATATATATATAAATGTACTATCATTGATCATACAATTGGCTATTATCTGATATCTGCTGTATGAGTGTGGTGCCAATGAGGGATAAAAAATCTTTCCTGCCCATTCAATAGGTTTCAGGTGGGGCTAAGCGAAGCTTGATTGAAGTTTGTTTGTAGGAAGGCCCACACCCTTTACTTACTAGGTACTAAGCCCCAGGCCTACACCCTTTAACTGATTGGGTATGAAGCCCTTAGGCCCTAAAAAGAGTATATATACCCAGAAGTTAGCCATAGAACTCAGAATCTGCAGAAAGCTCAGAGACTAGTGAGCTACAGAACTCAGAAAGCTGGAGAGAGAGAGAGAGAGCAACCTACAGAGACAGTACAGAGTGCAGATGGAGAGTGGAGACCAGGATGCTGTGGAGAATCTACAGAATCGAGAGATTGGAGAACCAAGAATCCACAGACTGGAGAATCCAGAAGACTGCAAGGACACTGAGAACTGCAAGGGGGAAGGATACAGGCAGGCAGACAGTTAGGATTCCTGAGTGCTTATGGGAGGGCCCTAGCAGGGGGAAGGTTATAGGATGACTTGGCTCCTTGCTGTAATACTGTGTTATAATTTCCTTCTTGTTACATTGAGGCGGACTTACTGGCTTTAGAATACAATTACTGCCATGTAGAATTGGGGTTATTGGTCTTGGGGTTTGATCTTCTGGTGTCTAAATAAATGTTATACTTTCTCTGCCTTCTACCTGGAGAATCTCTTATACTTTGTGATTCCGAACTATACAGGCATGTTTATGGTCATTTTCAAGGTCATGAATCTTGCCTTACTGATATAATGAGTACCCCGAATTTTATCACGGGAGAGGTACAATATGGGAGAGGCATGGCATTTGAAACAGTAATGACATACAGGTATTATATTATATCATGATAAAATGCAGGAAATTTACACTATATTGTGGTGAGTCACAAATATAATCATGGGGGAGAAATGTCCATTAGCACCAATGTACCCCAGTGCCTTCCCCATTTATCTCACTATTGGAACCACAAAGGTGACAACTAGTGCCAAAGAATGATGCAGCATTTGTTATATGATCACCTTCTCTCAACTGTGTTCTATGCTGAGACTACCAAGTGTTACTTTATAGGTCAACAAATGGTCTGCAATAAATTGCTATCTTTCCTTTTTATTGTATTAAGATGGATTCAGAATGATTATACCAAGCCCTACTTATGTATCACATTACCCACACAAATTTCTATTTCCAAGCACTCTAAAGCATTGTACAAAAATAAATTTATACCATTTTCCTTTTATCCTTTCAGCACACTCAATCAACTAGACGAGAATTCAGATGCCCTTATTCCTCCAGTTTAAAATGCTGAATTCTACATCCACATAAACAAGTCATATTTAATATGTATTCCATGTAGCTTGCTCATTACTCTCAAAGAGAAGGTTGAAAAACAAACACCCAATCCAATAACATTAGAAGTACTGTTTGATTTGGAAGGACCACAAGTATGTCTGGCTTTGGACAACATTAAAACTGCCATATTCCTGGGTGATATTACCCGCTTATTCATAACGATCTGACCAAATGCCATCTATGGCTGAATCAATAAAAAAAGTACCAGAATAGACATGAACTCACAGAACTCACGTTTTAGGAAGCCCACTAGTAACCTAGAGTATGAAATGAGAAGATGCATTAGCTTATGTAACCAAGTTGATTTGCTGCTTGTCTATAGGTATCCTTTTAAAAAATGTATTTATTTATTTATGACATCATTTTCTTTTAAAATTTTGAGTTCCAAATTCTCTCTCTTCCTTTCACACACTCCTCCTCAATCCATTGAGAAGGTAAAAAATATATTGATTATACATGTGAAATCACGCAAACCATGTTTCCATATTTCAAAAACAGCAAGAAAATAAAGAAAGTGAGAAAATCATACTTCAATTTGCACTCAGAGTTCATAAATTCTTTCTCTGGAAGTGGATAACATTTTTTCATCATGAGTCCTTTGGAATTCTCTTGGGTCATTATATCGATCAGAGTAGTCAAGTCTTTCACAGTTGATCACCATTACAACTGCTGTTACTATGCACAATAATCTCCTGGTTCTTTTCACTTCCCTATGCATCAGTTCATATAGGTCTTGCCGAGTTTTTCTGAAACCATCCCCCTCCGTCATTTCCCACAGTGCAATAGGACTCCATTACAGTCATTTGCCACAGCTTATTCAACCATTCCCCAATTGATGAACATTCCTTCAATTTCCAATTCTTTACCACCAAAAAAAGCTGCTAAAAATATTTGTGTACATAGAAATCCTTTTACCCTCTTTTTAAAAAATCTCTTAGAGATACAGACCTAGAGTAGTGGCATGGCTGGGTCAAAGGGTATTCAAAATTTTGTAGACTTTTGGATCTAGTTCTAGACTGTTATCCAGAATGTGTGGATCAGTTCATTGCTTCAGCAACTTTTCATTAATTTACTTATTTTTCTTCATCCCCTCCAGCATTTGTGATTTCTGACAGGGGTCAGATGGTACCTCAGAGTTGTTTTAATTTGTCTATTTCTAACTAGACATAGTTTAGAGCATTGTTATATGATTACAGTTAGCTCTGATTTCTTCTTCTGAAACTACATAGTTATATCCTTTGACTATCAACTGGTGAATGTCTCTCTATTTTTATAAATTTGATTCAGTTCTGTACTTAGTATATATTTGAGAAATTAGGTCTTTACTGGAGAAATTTGCTAAATCATTTTTGATATTATTTCATTGTCTTTGGTATCTTTTAGCAAAACGTAGTGTCCCTGATTATTCATTTTAATCAGGTCTATTTTTACTTTTGTTTTGCTTGAGACCATGATTGTCCTCTCTGCCTTATTTTTTTTAGTTTAGCTGAAGAATGTCAGATACTGCTCTAGCCCTTTATTTGAA
>JAQQSZ010020064.1:0-10228 GCA_028646595.1 Phalanger gymnotis
AAAAAAAATTAATGTTAAAAATTGTTTTTACATGTAACTGGGTAAAAATAAAACACTAAATTCAAATTAAATAAAAAATATTTGCATTTACATATACATAGATATGCATGTGTGTATAGTTACATATATGTATATGTTTTCATATATATTACTTTATTCCAAAATAATTGTTTTTTGTAATCCTATGAATTTTATTTCATGAATTTAAAAATATTATTCTGTAAAGGCTTCACCGTGTTCTCAAAGGGGTCCATAATCCCAAACATGTTCAAAATCCCTGGAATAGCTATCCTTTAACATCTGGCACAAGCCAATATCCTATAATTTTAAACTTATAGTTCAAACCACTTAGAGTGAATCTATGAACCCAAACTTGTGATTCAGAAATTAAAAACTTTATATGGTATCAACTTATGAATAGAAAGCCCTTTTAAGTTTGGCTTATTTTTATGTCAGTTCCTATGGATTTTTTTCATGGACTTACGGCACTTTTGTTGAATAAAAATCATACACAAATAGAAAATATAATTTACTAGGGTGACATTGTTTTTATATAATTTGAGTTCAAAGGAGATAGTGATATATATACGTATATATATATATATATGCATATATATATATGCCAATTAGATATGTAACCAAACACCATAGTAAAGTCTTTCAACTATTTCCACTTAAACATGCTTCTGCAAACCAATATTGTATTTGAGGTCTACTACTTGGTTTTCATATATGACCAGCCATAGTATGTGATGAAAGTAAAAGCCAGAAAAAGGGAAGCTTCTGAACTGAGTATCAATAGAATCAGTTATTGAGTCTGGAGAACTGTCCATGATTCAGCAGACTGCACAAAAGTTATATGTATGTGTTACTGGGTCAAACAATGCTATAGGTTTCATTGATTTTGTAAATTGAGGATCATGACAAAGTAAAATATTGGATTTGTGAAATAAAGATAAATAATTTCAAAGTCTTCTGTAATTAATTCTGTCTTTATGGATCTTTAGATAAGTGTTGATCATTGATCTGAAACAAATTAATTTGTCCTGAAAAACTGCAGAGCAAGAGACAGGAGCACTGGGCTTAGATTCAGGTGACCTGAATTTCAGTGCTGACTCTACTACTACTGTCTCTGCAGTCTTGGACAGGTTCTCTTACTCCTCTAAGTCTCAGGTTCCTCAACTCTATTTTTAAGTTCATTTTATTTTTGTTCTAAGTTCTGTTTTTCCCTCTACCTCTCTACACGTGCTGAGAAATAAAGAAACAGAATATCTATTTTATATATATATGTATATATATATGTATATGTATGTGTGTATATATATATATATATATAAAGTCATGCACAACATATTATTGCATTTGGGGGTGGGCAACAAGAAAAAGAAAGAAAAAGTAAAAATGTACTTCGATCTATACTCTGAAACCAAAAATTCTCACTTGGAGATAAATAGCATTTTTCATCATGTCTGTAATTCTGGTGGATCACTGAATTAATAGAGTTAGCTTTTCTCAGTTGATTATCTTTATCATATTGCTGTCACTGACTAAATTGTTCTAATTCTGCTCATTTCACTCTGTATCAGTTGGTTTATGTCTTCCCCAGTTTGGCTGAAATGATCCCTTTTGTTATTTCTTATAGCAAAATAGAATTCCATCACAATCATATACCACAACTTGTTCAGCAATTGCCCAACTGATGGGCATCCACTCAACTTCCAATTCTTTGCCACAACAAAAATAGCTGCTTAAATATTTTTGTACATATGAGTCCTTTTTCTGTTTTAAAAAATCTCTATGGGATACAGACCTTACAGTGGTATTTCTAGATCAAAGAGTATACACAGTTTATAGTACTTTGGGCATAGTTCCAAATTGCTCTCCAAAATGGTTGGATCAGTTCACAACTTCACGTGTTCTACTTGATCCAAACTTTGGGGATAATAAGGTGTATGAAATTTAGGAGATATCCTTAGGTTAGAATAGACTTGAGAGTATGGAATTTGTGAAATGAGAACCATGATCTGAATATATTTGAATGCGGGACCCATAAAGAGGTACAATTTCTTTAATAAGCATTTTGGCTACAAATGCAGCTGTGGATTTAGACCTTGGAAATGCTTCTACCGAGCAAGTACTTTGGTCAACAATCACAAAGTAGACCTTATAATAACCTGCTCTGAGCATGGTTACAAAATCAATTCATAAGTTCAAAAGTGGTATAGGTTACAGCCGATCATCAAAAGCCATAGACGTGAAAGCATTCTGATTGTAAACCTGGCAAGTAGGACTGGCTGAATAAATCTGGGTTGTTATGGGAGTAATACCAGGAGCTACCCAGCCTCTTTTAATTGTGTCCACCACTCTGTGTGCTAAAATACCTCCCCCCCACCACTATCTCATGAATAAGAAGAAATAGAAGTTTTGAAAGATGACTGGCTTGCCATCCTCAGTTACCAAGTCCTTGGAAACCTGTTTTGCCTTATACAGATGCTTCCATTTTTCAACTTCAGAGTCATCATAGTTACATGATTTTCTAAGACTGTTTTTAATGAAAGTCAGAAAAGCTTTTGGCAAGTTTATAAAATTTCCCATACAGGAGCTTACCTTGGCTCGGAGTGTATTTAGGTAGAAGTCCAATCTCAGGGGCAATCCTCCTCAGGAAAGTCCCACAGTGAAAAAAGTGCCAGAGGACTCTCAAAGATTTTTGCAATGAGGGTGGCCCCAGGGGCTGGGGTCCTAGCTCACTCACCAATTACCATGATAGACTTGTGACACAGAGAAACTGAGACACAAAGGTTCAAATTTGGGAGGTAAAAGATGAAATGACTGAGGAAAAAAAGTTCTGATCTTCCAAGCATATTGATTTATTAAGCAATATTAAACAATAATATTAAGCAATAAATTGACCAATTAACTAATAGGAAAACAGTCCTACCTGATGTTTGGAGACTCTTAAATAAGGGCCTAAGTTATGCTGACCAGAAATTTGGTCACATCCGAAAACTGATGCAAAGAGTGCACAATTGTTCATCTCGAACAACACATATTTACAATTGTATATCTCAAGCAATTCATGTCTTATCTGAAAACTGGCGCCATCCTGTTTAATCAGTTACTGAATCCTTATAGATCCTTGTAGAGAGTAGGATACCTCTTTTTTTCCGAATTCAAGGAATTGCACCTGTTCACTCTCCCCTTCCCAATTTGGAAAGTCCTTGATCTTTTCTCCAATTAGAAATCAGATTACTTAATGTTGTATTATTTCCTTTTAATTAATTGGTCTAATTGATTTTTAATGTGTAAAAATATGTTTCCCCCATATTAGGGGTCTAGATCTAACCTAAGGAAGCTTGGTCCTGGTTTGTGGAGCAATTGTCATGCATTGCTTAATAAACTGAAATGCTCAAAAGATAGAACTTTGTTTTCTCAGTCATTTCATCTTTCACTTGCCCCAGGAGCATAATTAATTTATTAGCAAGGCTAGCAGTTGCCATTATAGAGAGATCCAAGGCTCCTCAGCAGCCAAGGACCCCTCTGATAACCAGACCAGTCTTTTTATACAGTGAAACAGTTTATATGAGGTGCTAAAAAGAGTTCTGTTATGAAAACTAAACTGTGATTAATTGGTCTATGGCAGAAATAAAGGTGGGCTTGTTAAGGTTTAGTCTCTGCCCTGGGGCCAAAACCTGTTGCAATTTCATGTGTTGTGGTGAAAACGTCTCAAAGAATTCAGTCAGACCACCACTAAATTCAAGGCATTTATTGAGATTGATGCCTCTCATGAAGCAGGCTAAGTTCCAAGAGGAACCAGCAGCTTCAGAGAAAGCAAGATGGATTTTTATAGGGTAAAGATACAATTACATAACAGAATTTACATAGAATATAGAGATGTGATTAATATTAAAAAGGCAGTAGGAGTTTGTTAGGGTATTGGGTGGTGGAGGAGGGGTCCCAGCCCCAGCACTATAGTAGGATGGGCCCTTTCTATGGTTAGGTAGTCAAGCATCCTGTTCCTCATCCTAGTGGTGGTGTCTTCTGATTGGCTAGTTATTTTGGTCCTGTCTGGTCGAGATGGACAGTATGATTGTGCCTGTTTCATGGGAAAGGATTTCCATAGGACAGTGCTGGATTTGTTTCTATGGGAACTAAGGGTTTGCGGACACACCTATTGTTCTAGTGAGCAGTGAGGCATAAGTTAGTACATGGGCAGGGGTTGGTAGGAACAGTGGGCCTGCTGACTAAAATGAAGTTGGAATATTGGGGTTAGGGGCAGCTTTATTGGGGCTCCATCAGGCTTGTATCTATATTGATTTACATGTGGGGATTTTCAGTACCCATGACAACAAGAGAAAACCCAGAGTTGATCATTCTCTGGAAATTCCAATGTTAAGCAACCAATGATTTATGACCAAGTAGACCATCCTGTGAATCTTATGACCCCAGAAATTTACTCTTCCTCCTCCTTTCCAGAGCAACAGTCCAGGCTGTAGCCCAGAAAAATGGGGAAGTTACATTCTTATAAAAAAAATTAATCTCATAGACTCTAATACTAAGAAGTCGAACTGTCTTTTAAATCTAACTCTAATCCCTAAATTCTGATTCCATTGATTTACTACAACTCTTAATTATCAATCCATCAATAATCACTAATTTCACACCCATTAACTTTTTAATCAATGTTCTAAAGGTCATTTATTAAATATATGTGTGTGTATATATATATATATATATAGACAGACACACACATACATAAAATTTGCATTATGGTAAAAATCATGCATTTTATATTTGTTTTTCTGCTTATAAGGTTATATCCTGGTACATGGTTGATTTTTGCATAGGTGTTATATACAGTTGAAAAATAGACGTACTCATTCCTATTCACATTCAATATTATCTAGTTGTCTATAATTTCTAACTTCATCATTCTATCCATCTTTTAAACTTCTTTCTTGTTTATTTTGTGATTAGATTTATTTAGGTATAAGCTGGGTAGATTCACCAGTACAGCTTTATGGTACATTTCCTGCTGTAACACATTTTTTTTTTTTATCCAAGACATTGGTGCGTATTTGTTCAGTATTGATACTAATCGTCTATGGTACTTTCCTGTAAATTGTAGTTTCACCAAATTACTCTTTTAATTAGGACTATTTTTGCTTCTGCTTCATCTGAGATCACGCTCAGTTATGACCCTTAACTCTGTATTTGTCCTTATCCCATTGTCTTTTTTAAAAAACTGATTTGAATAATATTCTGAGACCCTTGTTCCTGTGGGAGGGTCATGGGAAAGGGGGTCCTGGGTTGGGGCAGCTTGGATGCGGGGAATTATCACCTGTTTCCTGTCCTCAGCGCTGGGATTGCAGCCCCCTAGGAGGGTCAATCTTAGGGAGTGGTGAGGGGCAGCGTCAGGTCACGGGGAAGAAATGAAGCAGCGTCTTCCGATATTATCTCTTCATCCTTTTCCAGGAACACACAGATGTGCCGTCGATCCACCTTGTCCTTGTGCTCCTCCAACCATTCTTGGAGGGTGCCCAGGATGACCTCAGCTGCGGCCTCATTGGGGTAACCAAAGACCCCAGTGGAGATGAAGGGAAGGTCGCTGATCGAAGGCGGTTCTCGAGTGCCAGCTGCAGGCTGTTAAGGTACTAATTGCACAGCTCCTGGACCTGGCTGGGGGTCTCCCTGAGCGATGGGCCCCATGTTTGGCTGAAGTACTTTGCTGGCAGGCGGTAGCCTCGGATTTGTCCGTCTCGCAGCTGTGTAGACTGCGGCACTCCTAGGTCAGCAGGTGCCCCGCGGCTCGGCGGATTCAGCCATTCACGTTGGCCTCATTCACTATGATGTCCTCCTCCAGCTTGGCGAGATCTCCTCGGAAGAGGTAAATTTTCTCATTCACGGCCTTGTCCCTTCTTGTATTTGGGCTCCTTCTCCTTAGCGGTGGTCCCTTTTGCCGTGTCCTTCCAGGTGGGTATCTTCAGACACTTCACAAAGTGTCTCCACAGAGATAATGCTCCTCACTCATGCCCTTCAAAAAAGCTTTGGCCTCCATCTAGTCGGGAGAGGTGTTGAGGTCCATATTGGCCGACATGACCAGAGCGGGAGCGGCGGCCGAAGTCCGCACGCCAGCCAGGGTCCCTGTGCCCGGCAGAGACAGCGCGGTGCCAAGGAGGGCTACGTCCTGGTAATCGCCGCCGCCGCTGCAAGCGCTAGCGCTCAGGAGCGCCCGGAGGCCGCCGCACGTGCAGCCCAGGGGCGCAGGGTGAGTGCTGGGGGGGGAGGGGGAGGCGACGGGGAGGTGCGTTCAGAGGCCCCTCCCCATCCCAATATTTTATACTTATCCTTCCCTTTTATACCCTGATCCCTCCTTAGGAGTTTGTTTTGTTTCTGATCACTGACTCTTTTAAACTAAGCTTCCTTTTACCCCTCCCCCCTTTCTCTTAGCTTCTTTCCCTCTTTGTTATCTATTGGATAAGATGAATTCATATACCTAATCACTTGTGTTTGCATAATCTTCTCTCCTTAAAACAATTCAGATGAGAGTATGTTTCAAGCATTGCCCATATACCCTTCCTATTTTTCCCTCCTTTGTATAAACTCTTCTTGGCCTCTCATTTATGTGAGATAATTTTCTCCCTTTCGTGTTTTCACCATTTGATTCTATTTTGAGATCATCTCAATATAATAAACTCACACAAATGACCTTTAAGTAGAGTCCATATAACTGCCTTAATGATGACAAAATTCTTAGGAGTTACATGCATCATTTTCCCACACAGGAATATAAACAGTTTAACCTTGTTTAGCCCTTTATGATTTCTCACACATATTTACTCTTTTATGTTTTGCTTGAATGGCATATTTTCTACTTATCACTAATGTTGAAATGCTTGAAAACCATCCGTTTCTTTAAATATCCATTTTCTACCCCTATGATTATACCCAGTTTTTGCTGGGTAGATTATTCTTTGTTGTAATCCTAGAGCCTTTGCTGTCCTTAATATCATATTCAAAGCTTGCCACTCTTTTATGGTGATTGTTGCTAAACCCTGTGTGATCCTGACTGAGGCTCGAACATATTTACAT
Source organism: Phalanger gymnotis (assembly GCA_028646595.1). NCBI lineage: Eukaryota > Metazoa > Chordata > Mammalia > Diprotodontia > Phalangeridae > Phalanger > Phalanger gymnotis. The sequence continues at coordinate 7,090 of JAQQSZ010020064.1, forward strand.
TATTTCTTTCTGGATCCTTGAAATATTTTCTTTTTGACCTGGGAGCTCTAGATTTTGGGTATAATATTCCTGGGAACTTTCATTTTCGATTTCTTTCAGGATTCATTACCAGTGAATTCTTTCAATTTCTACTTTGCCTTCTAATTCTGAGACATATGGGTAGTTTTCCTCTATAATTTCTTACAAAAGGATGTCTAGACTCATTTTCTGATCAACACTTCCTGGTAGCATAATCATTTTAAAATTATCTGTCCTTGATCTATTTTCTAGGTCAATTCCCTTTCTTATGTCAGATTTCACATCTTCTATTTTGATTCATCTTTTGACTTTGTTTTATTGTTTCTTGATTTTTCATGGAGTCATTAGCTTCTACTTGACCAATTTTAATTTATAAGTAGTTATTTTCTTCAGTGATGTCTTGCACTTCCTTTACCATTTGGTCAATTCTGATTTTTAAGGTGATATTTTCTTCAGTATTGTTTTGCTTTTTTTGCCAAGCTTAATTCTCTTTTAATAATTTTCTTGCATAGCTCTTATTACTTTTCTCTATTTTTCCTTTATCTCTTTGCTTATAGATATTTTCAAGTCATTGGTGTTTTGAGCTTCTAAGGTTGTTACTGTAGTACTATTTTGGAGATCAAAAAGCATCAAATTCCTTATTTGTTGTTTGCCCATTTTTCTAGCCGACTTCTTGACTTTGATTCCCTTATGTTTTTTTTTTCTTTTCCCTTTTTACCTGTTTATGCTTCTCTTGGGTCTTGATATTGGAGGTCAAGTTTTTGGTTTAGTTCTGGTCTTCCCTTTAGGAAGGCTGGAAATCTTTGTATTTTGTTGAGTATTCATTTTTTCCCTTGATGTATTATGTTTAATTTTGCCAGGTAAGTGCTACCTCCAGAATATCATGTTACATGACCTCTGATCCTTTAATGTTGCAACTGCCAAGTTCTATGTAAAACATGATTAAAACTCACTGATAAATGAATTGTTTCTTTCTGGCCACTTGCCTTGATCTGATTTTTGCCTTGATATTATAGTTCTGAAATTTGGCTGTTATGTTCCTTGGGGATTTTATTTTGGGATCTCTTCTCCGAGATGATCGGTGGATTGTTTAATGCCTATTTTGCATGCAGGTTCCAGGACATCAGAGCAGTTTTTCTTGATAATTTCTTGAGAGAAGATGTCCAGGTCCTCTTTTGGTTATGGCTTTCAGGTAGTCCAATGATTCTGATATTGTCTCTCCTGGATCTATTTTCCAGATCATTTGTTTTTCCAAGGAGGTATTTTATATATTCTTCTATTTTTTTTGTTCTTTTGAATTTGTTTGCTTGATTCATGATGTCTCATATAGTCTTTAGCTTCCACTTTCCCAATTCTAACTTTTAAGGAGTTGTTTTCCTCATTTAGCTTTTGTACTTTCTTTTCCATTTAATCATTTGTACTTTTTAAGAAGTTGTCCTGGTGTTGGCATTTGCTTGCTCCACCACACTGGGGCTCAAGATCTCCTGTGTTTTGCTGAGGGGAGGCTTGCTGCTGGGTTGCTAGGATTCTTCCCGTCCTGGACTGTGCTTCCATTTTACCTGAGTGAGATGGATCTTTCTTGCCAATTCTCCAACTTTCTTGGTCTAAAAGATTGTTTCACCCCATCTTTTTGCTGGTTCTCCTGTTCCAGAATTTGTTTGGGGGCTCTGTTTTATGGTTGTTTGGAGGTGAGTATGGGAGAGTTAGTGATTATCTGTTTACTCTGCCATCTTGGCTTTTAGAAAAGACCAATAGTTTTTAACTTGGGGTCTATGGATCCAAAAAACATCCAAAAATAGATTTCATATTGTCCATGAAATTGACTGGGGGTGGGGTAAATTGCATTTTTTCTCATTAATCTTGATTGAAAATTACCCTTCAATTTTGAGTTTAATGTTTTTTAAAGTTTAATTTTTTTAAAAACAAAACTATTTTGAAAAAATAAGATCCATAGACTTCACAAGACTGCTAAATGGGTCCATGATGCTGTAAAAATTAAGAAGTGCCATTATAGAGGGTGGAGATTCCTTTGTTTTTTGCCAGAAAAGGGTCTGGCGCGTCAGTTTGGAGTGACAGGGGAAGCTAGTGAATGTTCTGATTGCTGCTTAGTCTGCATTATTATATTTGGGAGGGGGAAACTTTTTCCCATAAGGAACTGGGTCAGCCCCAGATACCCCCAATGATCACAATTCCGCTAATCTTTCAGACAGGAAAACCATTAAGACCTGGATTCAGGAAAATCAGGGTTCTTTCTCAGTATCTAATTATCTGTTTCATTTTCCTGATCTGCAAAATAGGGACAACACTCCCTGTTTCCCAGAGTAGTAGGCTGTTGTGAAGCCAAAATGAGATAACATGCACATAGTTCTATAAAAAAAGGCTATAGTTATTATTATATTGTTCAATGGATAGAGTGCCAGCCCTGCAGTCAGGAGGATTTAAGTTCAAATTTGGCCTTAGACATGTACTAGCTATGTGATCTCGGGCAATTCATTTAACCCTCTTTGCCTCAGTTCCTCATCTATAAAAAGAGCTGGAAATGGAAATAGCAAACCACTTCAGGTTCTTTGTCATGAAAATCCCAAATGGGTTCACAAAGAGTTGGGCTCAACTCATTGAGTAAAAACAATTTATCATCATTATTCTTAAATGTAGGAAGTTAGCAAGTTTATCTTTTGTCTGTTAGTTTTCTTCAGCTTTATTGTAGAAAGAGTTTTTTTTTTTAAGTTTCCACCAGAAGTCAGATTCAACATGTAGAAATGAAATATGTCTACATACTGGGTTTTTTCAAAGTTCACATTTCAGTCTTCAAAACCAGTGAATATTCCCTGTGGGTTGTTTATGGTTTGTTTTATTTTTTTGAGAACAGGATCAAATGTAAATGAGGTATGAATATGTAAAACCTTTTGTGCTTGCACTTGTGAAAAAGTTCACTTACTAGGTTGAGTAAACCTGTGTTTTTAGCCCACTCAAAATATTAATAAAACATAAATAAAGATTTGAAGCCAAATGACATCACAAAATATTTCATTACATTTCATATCTTTTTCTAATTAGAAAGAATATGCTATATGGATGTATATGAGGCCCAAACCTAATTAGAGAAAACATTACATGGATT
>JAQQSZ010020065.1:0-10228 GCA_028646595.1 Phalanger gymnotis
CTGGCAAAGATAATGGAGTAGTTCACCATTTCCTTTTCCAGCGCCTTTTACACATGAGGTGCCAAGGTAAACAGGGTGGTATGATTTCCCCAGGGTCACCCAGCTAGAAAGTGTCTGAGGCCAGATTTGAACTCACAAAGATGAGTCTTCCTGACTCCAGGCCCAGCAGGGTCAGAGAGATTAAGGGACTCATCCAAGGTGACATAACTAGCAAGCGGTAGAGCTGGGACCCTAGAACTCAGATGCCTTGACTGTCCAGTCCAGTGTTCTTTCTGTTGTATAACAAAGCTCCTTGTGGCATAAATGGACTTTTTAGTGTCATTTTGATATAATGTGGTCTGATGAGAAGAAAGGAGTAGTTATTTGAACCTGTTTCCAAGAGTAACTGGTCACAAACAGATAATATAGGTAGAGGCTTGTCTTAGGCTCAAGTGCTGTTAACAACTTCATTAGAGATACTAATGCTAGTAAATATCTTTGTGTGAAACTTCAGTACCTAATAGGTTAAAATGTGGAATTTTCATGATAGCTTCAGTGTGAGAGTGTGAAATCTTAAATCTGGTTCTCAGGGTTTCCAAGGGTGGAACCTAATTCTTCGTATTTTCTCTTGTGGTTCTAAGAAAGGTGAATTATTTAACATTGGAAGAATGCTTCAATTTTTTTTGGTTTTATAAAGGCTATAAATGAGAACTAGAAACAATTTGACACAGACCAAAATATGCCTGCTGCTTTCTTCAATATTTTTTGGATAATCTTTTTTTAATTTTCATGTTGTAAAGAAGAATTAGAACCAATGGGAGACACCACAAGAAAGAAGAAACAAAAAAAGAGAGAGAGAGCGCAAATAGTATGCTTCAATATGCATTTAGACTTCGTAGTTCTTTTTCTGGATGTGGATAGCATTTTCCATCATGAGTCTTTTGGAGTTGTCTTAGATCTTTCCATTGCTGAGAAGAGTTGTCTATCAATGTTACTTGGATAATCTTATTTTGCTTTTAAAGGGAGGTATCTATAATCTTTTTTTTTTTTTTGGTATCTATAATCTTAAAGCAGTCTCAGAATGTAAAATGCTTTATTTAATGCCTCCATTTGATACTTCTACCTTTCCTAGGAACTAGCTGACCCTCCAAATTCTAATTAAAATTGAGATCTGATGAGTTGATTGCTAACAAAATATAATCTAGTGTACGCTGAAATTTTATTCTCTGATTTCTGAACTATAGCCTTATTCTTTCTTTAGTTTCTTTGTGTCCTTATGAGGTTAAATCTCTTGAAATATTGGTTTTAGGTCTCTTTTCTAATAAATTTTTATGTTACTTCCTTTTATAGATCTTACCTCATCCTTTTTGTCCTCCTGTGCCTCACTCGTTTTTTAAAAATAAGTTTTTATTGATATCTTTTGTTTTTTTATGTTACTTACATCTCCTAATGTATTCCTACTCCTCATACAGAGCAATTCCCTATGACTAGGAATTTAAAGTGGAGGCAGAGCCAAGATCATGAAGTAGAAGAAAGAAGTACAGCTAGCTGCCAGTATTCTCCCTCTCCTTCCAATTCCTGCAAACAACTAGAAAACACACTAGACTCAGTCCTTACTGGGAAATCCAAGGAAAAAAATCACAAGTCATTTTCCTAGCCTGGATTGACATAGGGAGACAGAGAGTTCTGCAGACACTGGGATGGGGTTTGGCCAAGGTACACTGTGTGGAGGTTTCCAGCAGAGATAGGGGTTTTTACCAGGGCAAGACGAGGTCCCTAACACATGTGCAGGGTGCAGAAACAGGTGCCAGCTGGCAGCCCTATTGCATAGTACCTGATTTCAGGTCACAGACCAGAGTGGATAGAGGAGGATATCGGTACCTAGGGGTGGTATTCCAGGATGAGTAGTGGTCAGAGGCTCTAAGCTAAGTACCAAGCAAGAAACAAGTTCAGAAACAAACGGCTATATGGCTCTGATTTCAGGAATAGAAGGGGATCCCAATTCCAGCTTCCAGGCCAGTCAGAAAACTGCAGAGGAATAACCAGGACAGGAATCTCAGACCAAAGGGAAGCCTACAGTTTTATCACCATGAATCAGCAGAGCTTTCCAGCTGGCTAATAGTGGCTGATAGAATCCAGCAGTATACTACTGGAATTACAAATGAGGCAAGCCTATAGATATGCTGCTCAAACCCATACCCAGGTCAGGAACTTGCAGAGCTTAGACCAGGGGGCCAGCAATCAGACTTCGCCCTGTATTAGACCACATTGGAAGCACTGAAAACATGTAGATCCCCAGCCCAAGCTGTCCCTGAGATCTTGGAATAACACAATACTCACTACTCCAAGAAAGTAGTAGTAGGATCAGCACAGACATTTCCACCAGAAGTTCACAGTACTCAGCCCTAACGTAAAGTTCAAAGTCAAGAAATAGGTTGAAAGAACAAGCAAACAAAAAAATGACTTCATGATCAAAAGCTATTATGATGACAGAGACACTAAAGACACAAACCCAGAAGAAGAGAATGATTCCAAGACATCTACAAGCAAAGCCTCAAAGAAAAACACATCTTGGCCACAAATTTAACTAGAATTCCTAGAAGAGATGAAGCAATGCACAGTCTGGCTCCAGCCTACATTTCTGAATCCATTTCTGATTACTTCTCTTCAGTTGGTCAGCTTGATGTGCTTCAAACTTGATATTTCATCTTCTGCCTCCATGGCCTTGCACAGGCTGTCCTGCATGCTCAGAATACACTGTCTCCTTATTCCTGCTTCTTAAAAACCTTAGCTTCCACTGTTGGTGGAGCTTTGAATTAGTACAGCCATTTTGGAAACTAATTTGGAGCATTGCCCCCAAAGTTACTAAACTGTGCATGTCCTTTGACTCAATGATGCTACCACTAGACCAATACCACGAATAGATCAAAGAAAGAGGAAAGGGACCCATAGTACAAAAATATTTGTAGCAGCTCTTTTTCTAGAAGCAGAGTTCCATTTGAGGAATGACTGAACAAATTATGGTATATGAATACAATGGAATGCTATTGTGCTATCAGATTCCACAGTTAAGAGACTGATAGTGTTCCTGGAGAGAACAGTTTCCCTCAAGTGGAAAGGTCAGAAACCAGATTGCAAGGGAATAAGTGATTGAGAGCTACCGTAGTAGAAGCAATGAATATAGATTTTTTTTCTAGGAATTTGGCTGTGGAAAGGAGGAGAGATATAGGATAATATCTTGACAAAATGGCAATACCAGTGAAAGTATAAGTGTATTTTGTTTTTGTTTGTTTTTTTGGACTGAGAGAGATTTGGGCATATTTTTTGTCAGCAGGGAAGGAGCCAGTAGATAAAGAAAGTTTAAAGATGAGCTGGAGGAAGCTTGGTTGAGGGAAGAGCAAGCATCCAGAAGATCGAGAAGTGTACAAGTGACATATGATCTCTAGCGAGGAGGAGAATCAACCTAATAAACTTCAGGGAAGGAAGGAATCACTCAGTGACAAATTTGGACATGTGGGGATGAGCTGGAGAGAGAGTGGAGAGAAAGCTGGTTATTTTGGTAGAAAATTCATTCAGTTTTAGATCTCAGCTGTTTACGTAGTACTGTGTTAAGGCATTAGAAGAGATGTAAACATGACAAAGGCCCTGCGCTCCAAGAGTGTAGAGTCTAGTGGAAGGCGAGGTGCACCCGACACAGTCCAGTTCAGCAGTGCTTCATTTAGCTGGCATTGTGGACGAAGCTGCATTCCACAGAAATTAGTTTTCTATATAGTTGAAATTGGTCTTTTTAGGTATCCACACTTTAAAATTTTATCTTAACTATTTTGTTAGAAAGACTTTATCATTCTAAGATGTATGAAATACTTCTCTGCTTCTTTAAACAAAGGAATTTGAATGTAATTTAACATTTTCTTGGTACAATCATTAGGAACTTCAGTTACTGTACTGTATTATTGTAAGTCAGTGGTGTCCTCAAGGGCTATTGAAAATATATAGGACTGTTTTTCTCTTTTGTAAAATGGTCCCAGACTGCTGGGTTTTTAAAGTCATATTTGGTTTTTATAATTTTCTGTTTCCTCTGCTGGCAGTTCTCACTTTTCCTACTATCAACATGCTGATCTTTAACAGTCCACTCATTCTAATTTGCTTCTTCTCATCTGTGGCAACTTGGCAAATCAGATAGTTAAGCCTTTTAGAATAGTATTTGAAGGGGGTGCCCCTAATGGACTCCCTTATGAGTGAAGTGACTTAGCTTTAGGACATGGACTTTGTGGCATCATATTTGAGCTGCCCTCTTTGCTTTTTTTCAGGTTCTTGGCCCCTTAGTTAGAGTTGCTGGGAAGTGAAGTCCAGATGAGTGAGGTTGTTTTGATATTTGATTAAATGCCAATGTTTGTGATATTAAAAGCAGAGATTTGGGGGAGTTAAATAGAAGGAGATTTTCTTTCCCCATAGTATACCCTGAAACATTGGTGACTTTTCTGAGGTATTTAAAAATCTGGGGTGGGGACTGGGAGGAAAGTGGGAGAACAGCTGTGTGGAGACAGTCCGAGGCAGTCAGGGAACAATGTATTCCCAACTTACCCCTCAACTTGGGGTTTTTACCTCTAATAGGTCAGTACTGTCTGGAGCACAGGAGTGCAGCTGTCCTTTAGTTCATACTTTGCTTCTAGAGATATTCAGATTATATGAAATTCTTGGTTTCCATGAGGACAAATCACATCTTCACTTAATTCAACTGGGGCAAAGTTAGGGTTTTTTCAAAAAGAGTTTTACCAGGTAATTTTTAAAAAGAACAAAATAACAAGGAAAAACATAAAATCAAATAAGATGCAAAGTACAGAAATCATTTCTTCCACTTGTTCTGGCACTGCTTAAAGGAGCAAAATGCTCGTTCCCATTCCCATGTAAACCTTGCTGAGCGTTTTTCTTGTAGTACCTGTGCTCTCTTTCACCCAAGGGCCAGATCATTCCAGGAAGTCATTTGCACTGCAGAGGATCTGTTCCAATGGCAGAATGATGCTGCCCAGAGCCGGGAGCCAGGGTGGGGGTCGGGTGCTGCCGCTCAGGAGGTAATCTTTGTGGGAAAGACAGCCTATTTCACAGGGACTGTAGAAAGGGCTGCCCAATACACTACAGTCCTGAGGAGGTACTGAGATAATGCCAGAGCTGTGTTCTAGTGCGGGGAACTAGTCTGTATAAAAACAAACTGTGCAGATTCCCCAGGCTGCCATTGAGCTGTGTGTGGAGCAGTAGGCATCCATTCGGCTCCTAGGGCCTGTCAGAGTTACTACTTTTCCTTTAATAACCATAGGTTGACCCCATTTTCAAACCTTTGATATCCAAGAAGCCCACTGAGAACATTGAAGAGAATAGCAAAGTAAAAGAAGAGGAAACTTGGAGATTGTCTAGTTGGTCCCCTCTGCTCCCCTTTATAGATGAGGAGAGGGAGATCTAGAGGGGAATGACATGGTCAAGGTCACACAGCTGCCTATTTACGAGAAAGTTGGAAGATGAAAATATAAGTTATGAACTTATTCTTTGTTTGGAACACTCAAACATTTTCTAATGTAGACGTAATGTTATACTTATTGCTTAGGTTGCCAGGGTAGCCTTAAAAGCCTCTTGTAACCTGTAATGTATCTGAAGTGCTGTAGTATGCTAATAATACTCCAGAATCTAATCACTATATGCAACAGTGTTTCTATGAGACATACATTGAGTTCTGGCTTGGAATACAGGAACTCATCTTTCACTGAGTTGAGTGGTGGAGGCAGAGGAGACCTCTGTGTTCTGCTTACCTGCAACCTGTCATGTAGTAGGAATGGTGATTTTCTCAAACTATAGGAGATTCCAAGACCTGAGTCAGGGTTTGTGGGATTGGGATGAGTTGGTGGTTGGGAGCTTGAGGAAAGGAAAAGAGAAGGGAAGAAATGTATGTAGGGATTGGAAATTTTGATGGGGTGGAGAAAGAAGGATTTTCTTTCTTTTTTCTTATGTAGTTCAATCTCGTAGCCAATGGAGGAATCCTTTTTGGTATTTGTCTGTTATTGGTTCAAACAGATGGGGAAAAGGGCCGTTTGGAAAGAGCCCTGCACTTGGGCTTCTAGAGGAACTGAGTTTGAATTTCGGCTCTGCTGACTGCCCTCTGTGCTTCAGTTTCCTCATCTGGAAAGTGGGGGGTTTGGATTACATGATCTCAAAGTTCCTCCTAGCTCAAAATTCTATGATCCTCTGAATCATTCTTTTGGTCCCAAACCCTGAACATAAGATATCACAATTTTTCCCAAAATGTTTATTTGTTTAACTAACATAAAACTGATTCAGTGCACTTAAGGATTGTAAATAAAAGGTGTTTATACACAAAAAGTGCTGCCAGACCAGCCAGATGGTCGCCGAGTCCTCCCTCACCATCACATCCTTGCACCCTATAGCTTTTCCCCCAACTCCAACCTTCTTCTTAACTTTCTGTTTTTGGTTGAGGGAACCACCATGTTTCCAGCCATCTAGTCAGTTGTCAGTTCTGCCTTCTCCACATCTCTTCATCAATCTCCTTTTCTTTACCAGTATGGCCACTATCCAAGTCGTCTTTTACCTAGTTTATTGCAATAACTTCTTAATTTAGTTTTCCTTGACTCAAGTCTATCCCTATCCAAACCTTCCTCTTTACAACTGCCAAAATGATATCTCTAAAGCACAGGCCTCAGCATCTCATTTCCTTGCTCACAAATCTTCAAGCATTCCCTATTACCTGTGGGATCAAATACAGGCTCCTCTGCTTGACATTTAAAGCCCTTCAGAAGCTGGCCCCAACCTTCCTTTTGAGATTTCTCACCTTCATGTACACTGTATTCCAGCCATACTGGCTCTTTAGCTATTCCTCATCCATAGCATTCCATCTCCTTTCTCTGATACTTTGCAAGGCTGCCCCCCACCCAAGCCTGGAATTCCCTCCTTCTTCACTCCTCCTTCTTTGAATCACTAGTCTCCCCCAAAGCCCTACTTAAGCGCTTCCTCCTCTCTGAGTCTTTCCTTATTCCCCAGCGGCCAGTGCTTCCCCTTGCCTGCCTCTTATCTTGTATTTATTTTATGTACATTTTGTATTCTCTTGTATGTGTAAATATTGTTTTCCCCTTATAGAATGTAAGTGCCTTGGAGGCTAAAGTTATTTGATTTTTGACTCATATTCCCCATATCTCTCCTTGCGCCCATCACATAATAAGTCCTTAATAAAAGCTTTTTGGTTGATCAGAACATAGGGTACTATTTAGATAGAAATATGATCTGTGGATAGCTTCCAGTTAGGAAGTCCTCCATTTTTTTCAGCTCTGGAAAAGTGGCAAATTATTTATGCAAGGGTAGACTGTGTGTCTGACTTGGAGACTGGGGAAGTCTCTGAAATAAGAAAGAATATTTGCAAGTATGCTTTTCTTCCCACCTCTGTTGATGTTCATGGCCACCCAGAGCCATCCATTGGCTTTTAAGCCATAGAGAAGGCCATCCTTGGTAAATAAGGTCAGGCTTATTGATGGTGGGAGAAATTGCAAGTGAAATGCTTGATATCTAATGCCCATGTCCTAGTTTCTGGAAACTACTTTACAACAGAACAGGCAAGAAATTAATGACAAATTAGCCTACTTTATGCTTTCGGGGTTTCCATAATGCTGTATTTTGCAGAAGAAAAAATATGTAATTCAAATAGAAAGACTATTCAGCAAAGAATTTCTAGGCTACCCCTTCTTCCTTTGTCTCTGCGTTCATTCTAGTGCACCTGCCTGTTCCTTTAGTGGTTTGGCGTCATTTGGAAGTATTTACTTTGGAACTGGGCATGTTTTTTGCCTTAGGCATAAATTCTATTATAGTTGCTGAACTTCTTGTACTGTTTTAACCTATTTTGATTTTGATTCAGTTAACAAGTTTTTACTAAGCATATCTTTAATTCTGCGTTCAGCAGGGGGTGCCTACCTGGAGAGTGAAACAACACATTTCAAGGTGAAAGTGTTGAAGGAGCACTGACTCTGAAGTCAAATGACATGGGTTCAAATCCTGACTCTAATGTTTATTGCTTGTGTGACCCTGGGCAAGTTATACCATCTCTGAGCCTCAGGGGAGTTGTGTGCATGTAGCTATGATTTGGGGGCAGCTAGTCGGTGCAGTAGATAGCGTTTGGGGCCTGTAGTTAGGAAAACTCATTTTCCTGAATTCACATTCAGCTTCAGACACTTACTAGCTGGGTGGCCCTGGGCAAGTCACTTAACCCTAGAAGGAAATGGCAAAGCACTCCTGCATCTTTGCCAAGAAAACCCCAAAATGGGGTCATGAAGAGTAGTGACTAAAAATGAGTGAATAGCAACAACAAAAGCAATAAGAAACATTGACATTTGAGGCCTTCTACAATTTGGCTTTTATGTACTTATCCAATTTTATCTCTTTCTGCTCCCTTTAATATATGTAATGCTGTGCTTTAATGCTGGAGCCAAATTAGGCCATTCATTCTCTGCCAAATTCATTCATTGTTTTTCTGCCCTTGGACTGGAGTTACTGCACAGGGCAGTGGAAAGAAGACAGGCTTTAGAGTCAAAAGACCTAGCATCAAGCCCTGGCTTCACCTTTTACTGACTTTGTGACCTTGATAACCGTTTACTTAGTTCCTCCAAACATCAGGTTTCTCATGTGCAAAAAAAAGGAGCTACTTAGCTTATTCTCATTACAAGGTTGATGTGAAACCTGAATAAGAGAGTGTATGCAGAGGGCTACAATGTAAGGAGGAGGAGGAGGAGGAGGAGTTGGAAGTAGAGGTAGAGGTGGAAGGGAAGGTGGAGGTAGTGGTGTCAGTCTTTAAAAATGCTGTTCTTCCTTCAAGGCTCAGCTCAGATGCCACCTCCATGAAATCTTCCCTGAGCGCTCTTAGCCACAGCTTCTTCAGAATTCTATCATTCATAAGGTGTTTTTTTTTAACCTTTTGGGGAAGTTATGGTAACACTCTTGTTGACAACAGATAATAGGAACCCTCAAGTGCTGACACTCTGGGAGGTTGTTGGCAAAGCTTTAAAGAGGTTGGCCTCTTGGATGACCCAGAGATGGGTTCCCTCCCAGTCAGAAATGCCTGAATGATGATCCTACTAAGCTGTTGGAGCAAAAAAAAAAAGCTTTAGAAGTCATTTACATTGATTACAGCTTTAAACTGGGATGGGTTCCTCCCTGGCTAAAGCAAGTACAATTAAAATCTTTATTTTCTGAGAAGGTCATATTTGGGCAGTTAGAGTTATAGGTTAACCAAGAATTTTATTTACAAGGTGTATTGATTATTGCCCTGACACTCCTGAGGCCTTTGGCTTTCTCCTTGGCGCATTCAATCCACAAAAACCATAGTTTTGTTCTGAGTGGAAAACAACTGATGGAGCTGCTGATTGAACTTTATTCCTTTTAGCCAAGGGATCTAGAGAAAGCTTTCTGTTCATATCTTTGCTGCTTCAAACCTGATTCGAAATACTTGCAAGGTATTTCATTGTTTTTTCAGATCCACCTCTAACTTTTTTATAATCAAATTTGCTCCAGAACTATGGGCTCTTTTAGACTTCTGAGGAGTTCTACGTATGTGAGAATTTAAGGGTCAAAAAATGTTCCCTCTTTTTATTCTATGCCTTCTACATAGTAAGCAGGAATCGCTCGTTGAACTCTGCTCCCCAACAACTCCCTAATGCACTCATCACATGTTATTGTGTATTATAGTTACCTGTATTTGTATCTTATCCAATACTGGATGAGAATCAACTAAGCATATTCGTTACCTTTTGAATGAGCACAGTTCTGTATATAATAGGCACTTGTTATATTTGTGGAAGGAAGGAATGAAAGCCTGTTACATAACTTATATAACAGTCTCACAACCATCCCATGAATCTTTTTAGTTACCTTTCGGAAGAATGACCTTAGACTTCAGTTGCACTCATTTTCAAATTTTTATGGCCATAACATCTTAGAGCTGAGGGGACCCGGCCATTATCTAGTTCAGACCCTAGCTGAAACGTGAATTCTAGCCAGGCAGCCTCTGCTCGAATAGCTCTAGGCATAGGGAACTCACTAGCTCTTGAAACAGTTTATTCACTTTTTTGGACATCTCTAATTGTTAGAAAGTTAATCTTTTCTACTGAGCTGGAACCTGGCTCCCTATAACTTCTATTTATTAGTTCTACATTTGCCTGGAGCCACAGAGACTAAATCTTATATTTGATTAAAAACTACATTT
>JAQQSZ010020066.1:0-10227 GCA_028646595.1 Phalanger gymnotis
GCTGACCCTCTGTTCTCAGCCCAGTTGTAGACCTGGGACTGGGACCAGGGCTAACCCTTCTGAGATCAAGACACCAATCGCTGGGTGACTCTGACTCTTGTGAATACCAACCACACCAGCCTTTGCTTCAAGGCTTCTTTTCAAACCATACTGGGAGGAACAAATCCAAGTTCAACCGATTCCTGACCTCTTTGAATCAGGTGATTTATCAGTTGGCAGTCCCATCCCAACCGAACCTGGCTTTGTGACACAACGCTTTGTTGTTGTTAAATGATTTCAGTTATGTCTGATTCTTGGTGATTCTATTTAGGGTTTTCTTGGCAGACGTACTGGAGCGGTTTGTCATTGCCTTCTCCAGCTCATTTTACACATGAAGAAACTGAGGCAAACGGGGTTCAGTGACTTGCCCAGGGTCACAAAGCTAGTAAGTATCTGAGGCTGGGTTTGAACTCAGGTCTTCCTGATTCCAAGCCCAGCGCTCTCTCCAGTGGTGACCTTAGAATCCATGAATGCTGGATTCGAAGTCAGCAGACCTGGGCTTGGCTCTGCCACTTGGTACTAATGTGACCTGGGGCCTCACTTTCCTCATCTGTAAAAGGAGAGGTGTGGTCTGGGTGGCCCCTAAGATCCCTATTTTATCTCTACACCTGGAGCAGCTTTGCATTTGCTCTCTGGGGTGAATGGTGGAACTTTGGTGCTCAGAGGCCTTGTGGCTGTGGGAGGTATGAGGTTCTCCCCCTGGCAGCCAGGGGCAGAGGATCCTGGGATTTTGGGAACTGTAAGAGATTTTAGAAGCTGTCTAATCAATCCTTCCTCTTTTCACAGGAGAGGGACCTGTGGCCCAGAGAACTGAAGCTCCTGGAGTAGGGCTGCATGAGTAGTAAGAAGCAGAACTAGGATTCAGGCCGAGGTCCCCCAACTCCAAAATCAGCCTTCATGGGTTCCCATAAGCTGCATTCAGATTGGACATCCCTTCTCACTACCAAGCAGCATAATGGCTAGAGGGCTGGGCCTGGTGTTGGTAAGATCTGGTTTTGAATCCTGCCTCAGAACTTACAGCTCTTCTCTGCCTCAGCTGAAAAAAGAGGCAGTCAGACTTGAAGGTCCCTTACAAATTGATTGTCCCATGATCTTTTGCCTTCAGCTGACCTCTACTTTCCCCATGGGATAACACGGATCAAGGGCACCACCATTCGGGAGAGCTGGGGCAGTGAGCCATCCCACCCTTGGCAGAGTCATCGAGGCCATACTTCATCCAGTCTTACTGAGCCCTGATGACATGACCACCAGGCAAGAGCAGGTCCAGGCGGGGCAGCCAGCCCTTGGAAGGGCTGTTTGCCCATTAAACACTGGCTGACATCAGTGCCCGGGTGGCAGGGAGCCAAGTCAGAGATATGAAAGCCCCTCACTCGAGGGCCATTCAGCAACAACCCAGACATTCCTGCCCTGGCCTGTTTCTTTGCTCATGCCAAATCCACACCCTGCTCAGGAACTCTCAGGGCTCTGGGAAAGTTTACTCAGATAAGCTTATAATGGAAATCACACTTTGTCACCATTTACAACTCGCTCCTTGTTCAATTATCTTTTATCTTCTCAGTAGTATTTGCCACCTCTCCCAAGGGCCCCAGTTCCCCTGTCTGGGCCTCCCCAGCCGCCACCACAAATGCTCTCAGGGGCCCTGAAAGAATCACTCTCTGAAGAATTGAATAATCCTCAACCCGGCTCAGGGTTAGAGAGGCTTCCAAACCCTTTTCCTCCGAGCAGACCTGCCAGACTGGATCAAAGAGCCAGAAGGGGCGGACTCAGCTCTGTGGACCTGTGACAAGTCTGGTTCCTTTATTGCCTCCTGGGAAGCAGAATACAGGCATGGAGAGAGCATCAGCTCTCTGGAAAAGCAGGGGGGTGGGTCAGAGGACCCTCTACATTTGGTATTCTAGGATTCTCTGAGCCTTCTCCCAGATGACCATGAAGGCTTTAGAGGCAATGATGGCTTATGCCCCCTCCAGCGCCTGGCATTGGGGGGCCAGGACCAGACTGGGACCAAGCAAGAAAAATGATACCTCAGCTGTTATTTTATCAGGGTGGGAGATGGTGGCTTCTGCCAGATAGATCCTAGTATCTCTGTTGCTGAGAAGTTGGTTTCATAAAGTTGTTCTAGATAATATAATTGGTGCCCTGGCCCCCCTGCTATGGAGAAGCTCCTCTGCCCACAGTGAGGCTAGCCCTGGCACTCACAGATACAATTCATCACCACATCCACAGTTTCCAATTTGGTTGGCTCAGAAAAATCTGTGTTCTGATGGCCAAGCATTCAAGAACCCAAATGGGTGAACTCCATTGGAAAGGGGGGTGGCAAGCTGCTTTAGAGAGAGAAAGAAGGCCTATTCAGTTCAGTTTTTATGTTTATCTTTATTTTTTGTATCACTGACATTTCTCAATATCCTTTCACCCTGCCTTTCTCAGAGAGGCATCCCTGATAACTGGGTAAGGAAGGGGACTGGGAGCCGGTAATGTTCAGGAGAGCGAACCACAACATCTCCCATGTCTGCCACTGTGTGCAGTGTTCTGTCCCCTAGCCCCCCACCTCTACAATACAGAAGGAAAAAAACTTTCTCCTATCTCTTCTTGGGGTAATTAAATGCCATTCAATTTTAGTTATTGTCATTATTGAAACCCCTGTGCATATTGTGTTCTGTCTACCCTACTTTGAAAAGTTCCCACTGTGCATATTGTGTTCCTTCTTCTGCCTATCTTACTTTGAAAAGTTCATACAAGTCTTCTGATGCTTTATGTATATGTGTGTGTGTGTGTGTATGTGTGTGTTTTGTTGTTGTTGGGGGCGGAGAAGGCAGAGCAATTGGGGTTAAGTGACTTGCCCAGGGTCACACAGCTAGTAAGTGTGTCAAGAGTCTGAGGCTGGATTTGAACTCAGGTCCTCCTGACTCCAGAGCCAGTGTTCTACTCCCTGTGCCACATAGCTGCCCCTATCTTTTTTGTTTGTTTTTTATAATTGTTTTTTTTTGGAGGGGAGAATGCAAGGCAATTGGAGTTGAGACTTGCCTAAGGTCACACAGCTAGTAAGTGTCAAGTATCTGAGGCTGGATTTGAACTCAGGTCCTCCTGACTCTGGAGCCCGTGCTCTATTCACTGCACCATCTAGCTGCCCCTTTATATATCATTCCTCAAAGTATAATGGTACCCCATTGCCTCATGCATTGCAGTGGATTTACCCCAGAGGTGTCAAAGGCTGCAAATCTCTGGATCCAGATACAACTTGTGGAATGTTTAACAAAATAAATAAAAATGCAATACAATGTAGATAATGTTAATTTGAAGTTCCCAGAGTCAATGTGAGACCTGCAGGGTCATTTGCCTCAGTGGAGGCCACCACACTATTGATGGTCCTCTGCTTTATCTCCAGTTCTTTCCTCCTACAGAAAAACTTTAAGCTACTTTAGACATTTTGGGATATATGGGACTTTTTGCCATTGGCTTTCTTAGAGGTTGACACTTATCAGCGAGCAGCCAGGTGCCCAGTGAGCAGGAGGCTGGGTCTAGAGTGAAGGAGACCCGACTTCAAATCTGTCTTCAGACACTGACTATCTGTGTGGCCCTGAACTTAATCATTGCTTGCCTCAGTTGCCTAAACTGTAAAATGGACATAGGAACCACATTTCCCTTGCAGGGTTGCTGTAAAGATTGACTGAGATAATATTTGGAAAGTGCTTAGCACAGTGTCTGGCACATAATAAATGCTATATAATTGTTTCTTTCCTTATCCCCCTGTGGGATTTCTCGATCTAAAGGTGTAGACATTTTAATCATTTCCTTAGTATCTTCCAAATTGCTTTCCAGAATGGTTGGAACTCTTAGCTCTATCACAGAATAACAATATTTCCATCTTTCCATAGACCCTCTAATCTTTTCTTGTCTTTATCAAATAACTGAGTATGAAGAAAAACTTTAGAATCATCTTAATTTGTTTCTCTTAATTTGGGTTCTCTTATTTGAACCCATCTTTTTATAATTGTTAATAGTTTATAATTCTTTAAGAACTGTTCATATCTTTTAACTAGGAGTCACTATTGGTCTTAAGTATTTCAGTGAGTCCTCATATATTGCCAATATCAGACCCTTAGCTGAGATAGATGATGCAAAGACATTTTTCCCCAGTCCATCTTTTGCCTTCTTACCCTAATCATATCAGTGTTGGAGGACATATAGTTCTTAATTCCAGGATGCTCTGCTGCCAATAGAAATCCAAATGTAAACAAGTCATATATACAACCCACTTTCTTCACTATAATCCCATGAGGCAGCAGTTAGTGCTAACACGATCATGCCCACTTTACAGATGAGGAAAATGAGGCTTAGAGAATGTATGATTCCAGTACTCTAGACACTGTAGAACACTTTCTTTATTCACCTCAGGAACTGCCTCAGATTCCTTTCTCTCTAAGCAAAGACACACAGATAAGGGGATTCCCAAAAGGGAACTAAGATTTCCTGGTTTATCATAGAAACAAAGGTCAGCCTCACTGGCCTGAGTCCCCAGGGCTGCTGATGTGCCCCAGTTCCTGACCTTCATTTAACCATTGTGGTTTGTCTAGATTCTTTTTGGGGAAAAGTCTTATTCTTCAATGGAGGAAGTTGGTTCCCCTATTCTTACGCATTGGCTCATCATCCCTATTCCAGCTACTCTGGAGGAAGAGGCAATTTTGGCTCTAGCTTGGAGTTTTCCCCCGAAAGATGAGAAGCAAAGGACCTAACTAATGTAATACATGCCTTAGGTATGGGATGTTTCATATTCGATACAGGAAACAGGGAACAGCACAAGGGAACCACAGCGTGCATTAAGAATGCAATTTAAACAGGATTTAGTATCTTAATTTATGACTGCTACCACAGTCAGCTGGGAGACTAATATTCAAGCCTTGTGGGACATAAAATTGTTTTAGAAGACTGTAAATAACCCTTATTTCATTTCTCCTTGGACATCTTCTCATCACATAGACAACTTTTATCTTTTCGGTTGTCTCTTTACTGTCAACTTTTCCTTTGGTCCAGTTCATTACCACCTTTGTCGAGCTACTCCCTCCCCCCTACCATTTGGGTGCTAGTGAAGGGGAAGAGACCAGTTATTGCTGCTGCAATTACTCCAGGCTTTTCACTGTTCTCAAGGTTGATGCCAAAGTAAGAAAGAATCATTGCTTTTTGTAGATGATATAATGGTCTATTTAGAGAAACCAAAAGTATAAAGAAAAAAATTAATAGAAACAATGAAAGCTTTCAACAATTGGAGAATATAAAATAACCTCATAAAAATGGCAAGGATTTCTTCATATTAGCAACAAAACCCAGGAAGATGATATAAAAAGCAAAATTCTAGTCAAAATATCTATAAAGTATATAAAATATTTGAGAGTCTACCTACTATGAAGTCAAGATACACTTAAGAATTATATGAACAAAAATATGTCACCTTCTTCAAAGATGTATTTGTTGTTCAGCCATTTTTTCAGTAGTGTCTGATTCTTCATGACCCCATTCGGGATTTGCTTGGCAGAGATACTTGAGTAGTTTGCCATTTCCTGCTCTAGCTCATTTTACAGAAAAGGAAACTAAGGCAAACAGGGAGAAGTGACTTACCTAGCTAGTAACTGTCTGAGGCCAGATTTGAAATCAGAATGATGACTTCTCCTAACTCCAGGTCTTATCCATTCTCTATTCACTGTGGCACCTAGCTGCCTTTATATAAATATAGACCAAAATAGAGAAATATTCACAGTTCGTGGTTAGGCTGTGCTAATATGATAAAAT
Organism: Phalanger gymnotis; assembly: GCA_028646595.1. NCBI lineage: Eukaryota > Metazoa > Chordata > Mammalia > Diprotodontia > Phalangeridae > Phalanger > Phalanger gymnotis. Next base: position 5,821 of record JAQQSZ010020066.1, read on the forward strand.
GACAATAATGCCTAAATTAATTTACAGTGCCATATGAATCACACTTCCAAAAGATTACTTTTTAGACCTAAAAAAATAATAAAATTCATCTTGGCAAGCAAAAGGTTCAGAATTTTAAGGGAAATAATGAAAAAAATGGGACAGAAAGAGGCTTAACAGAATCAGATCTCAAATTATATTACAAAACAATTATCACTGAAACTACTTGGTAGTAGTTTAAAAAAAATAGAGCAGTAATGAGTGGAACAAATTAGTACACACCATACAGGAATAAATAAACATAATAGCACACTGATCAATAAATTAAAAGACATCAAATAGATTAGATTAGATAAAGCATTTATTAAATGCTTATGGGAAAAACTGGAAAACAGACTAGCAAAAATTAAGTTTAGACCACTATCTCATGCCATACATGAAGATAAGTTGCAAATATATATATGACTTGTATATTGAAGATTAGATTATAAACAAATTAGAAGAGCAAGGAAGGAGATGTTTTTTGAAAGTCATAGCTAAGGAAAGAGTTGATGACTAAATAATGAATGAAAAAAGATGAAAGAAAATAAAATGGACAAATTTTTTTACAAAAATTTAAAAAGACTTTGTGCAGACACAACCAATACTACTAAAATTGGAATGGAGATTTAATTGGAAAAAAATCTTTGCAGTAACTTTCTTAAATAAATTTCTCATATCCAAGATATACAAGTTGCTAATTGAAATCTAGGGCATTCCAAAATTCGTAGTCCAGTTTTCAGCTTTTGTAGGACTTTGGGGACATGCTGTTTATAAGAACAAGAGCCATTGCCCAATAGATAAATGGTCAAAGGATATTCTGATGGAAGAAGAGGGAAACTAGTGATAGAGTTGAATAATAAAGAAATGAGATCATTGTTGTAATTTTTTCAAGGACAAGAAAGAAGAAGGAAATTCAGAAAGGAATACAGCTTTGAAGTTATGTTTTTATTCTATACTTCAAAGGAAAAGTAAGTTGTATGTGACAGATTTACAGTTTCATGCTTAATTCTGCTTTTCACTAGATGGAAATCCTTATTTTATCTGGTGTTTCTTAGGTTTTACATGCAAATGATAAAATAAAAAAGAGGGGCTATGATCCCAATGCACAGATCCAAATAAGGTCTCTCTCCTGTTTGTCTAATAGAATATTCTTATTGACCATGCCCTGAGGGTCTAGGTCACCCACATGGGTCACTAGGCCTCTGTAATGGATGATTTCATACACTCCCGTTAGGGAAGGAAATTCATGTAACTCAATCTCAGGGACTGGCTCTGATGGAGCAAGTGGCCAACTTTTAACCTGGCTAATAAATGTTTATTGACTAAGTGACCGACTCCTTAATTTCCAAACTTTATTAACTATCCTTCCCCACCCCCAATGTGGCTACCTACCTTCTCTCTTTTTTTTTTTTAGCATTCTTTTATGTATCATGTTCTCAAAGTCTCCATTTAAGGAGATCTCACAGACTGGTCAACTCTTCATTTACCACCTATACTCCATAGGCTATAGTCTACTATTCCCTCGTGCTGTGTACCTTTGTGCCCCGCTCCTGTCCCATTCTCTCCTCTTTAAAGATTCCTTTTGTGTATTATAGTTCTGCTTTATTAGCTGTGTGACACTGGGCAATTCAATTAATCCTCACTTGTCTCAGTTTCCTCATCTGTAAAATGGGAAATAACAGCAATCCCTTGCAGAGTTGTCTGGATCAAATGAGGGAATATTTGTAAAATACTTAGCACGGTGCCCAGCACAGAGTAGGTACTACACAAATATTATTTATTATCATTATTGTCTCTGCATCAGTTCATGAAAGTCTTCTTCCACATTTCTGTATTCATCACATTTACTCTTGTGTCTTGTCACATAGTCACATTCGTGGACCACATCTTATTCAACCATTTACCAGTTGATGGACATTTCTTTTGTTTCAAGTTCTTTGCCATCACAAAAGTACTGCTGTGCACATTTGAGTAAATATGGGGTCTTTTTGTCCCTTACCTCCCAGAACTATCTATATCTCTGGATCAAAGGGTATGGACACTTCAGTCACTTGTTTCCTCAGTGTATTTCCAAATTGCTTTTCAGAATGGCTGGGTTAGTGTGCCACTTCTCCAACAGTGCATTAGGGTACCTTTCAGTACCTCTCCAACGTTAACTCTTCCCATCTTCTGTCGTCTTTGCCAATAGGCTATTGGGCATGACTTAAAGCCTCAGAATGGTTTGCACTGGCATTTACGTTAATAATAGTGATTTCATTGTACATGGACGAAGGGCTTAGGAACTGACTGAAGTCCAGAAATTTGTAGTTCTGGAAGACAATCACACACTCTTAGGCTTCAGAGTCTGTGATGCGGTGATCTTTGAATGGGAAGGCAAACTTGACTCACATCTGGGAATTCTGAAATGGGCACCCAGTCTGCAAGAGACAGACTGACAATGACTGGAGATTGTGAGAGAGGAGCAGCCGTAGCAAAGGGAGATAGCATCCCCGGCCCTGCCTGGAGCTTACTAAACAGAGAGGAAAGCATTGGTGGCACAATTAAAAGATTAATGTGAAAATTCTCAACACAGGTCTTCTCTTTCCCCAGCTTACAACTCCCAAGAGACACCATAGTATACTCTTGTCTGTTTTCTACCTAAACATTTCTTGTATCCTTATTTTACATCAAACATAAAGAGGGCAGGTATTAACTAAAGATAACACACAACTTTACATTAGGACAGAAAGCCAAACTTCTGACTGAACATTAGGAATTTTCCTAACTGGGGGCTTTGAGCTACTGCGATTGTACTAGTAACTTTTCATCCAATATGAATTCCACAAAGTTATAAAGAAAGGAGTGGTGTAGAACCGAAAGCCATTATATGGCTCCCAGGCAAGAAGTGATCTAGCAGCTGTTGTAACAAGGTAAGGCTAATTAAGTCTCCAGCTTCTGATGTGAGACAGGGAAAAGAGCAGGGCAGAAATAGAAATGGCCTATGGGAGAGAGGAGACTAGGAGAAATTCAGGTTGGAGCCTTCCAGAAAGGAGGAAGGAGCAGAAAGGGTTGGCCACCTTCTTCGGGGCCCCCCACTGCTATTTCGTACAAATGAAGACTCTAATGCACGGAGAGAGTAAGTGATTTCCCTGGGTCACACAGGGAGCAAGTTTCTGAGGAGTGATTTAAATCTTCTGACTCCACATTGAATGCCTTGTCTACTATTTTACTAGGCTGAATGTGGAACATTCATTAAAGGGATGTGGGACATTTCATTAGAGGGTCATTAACAGTGTGAAATTCTTCTTTTAAGGACTATTTGCCATATCATTTGACTGTCATGTCATGGAGGCTGGCCCTTATTCTTATATATTTCCATGAATTGCCTAAATATCTTAGGTATCAGATCTTTATCACTTTATCAGAGATATCTGATACAATTAGTTCCTGCCCAGAGACCACTTCCTTTCTTACTTGCATTCACTTTGCTCATGTGAAAGCTTTTCAAGCAATCAACATTATCTGCCTTTTGTAAAATCCTCATCTTTTTTTCTAAATTAAGAATTATTTTCTTGTTATCACTGTGAAGGTGCTTGGTTCTCATTTGTTATGACTCTCTCATAGGACCAAATGGATTTAGAGAATTGTGCAGATGTTAGAACTTGGTAGGTAACACAAAGTGATAAATGTGTATTAAGTACCTACTATGCACCAGGCACTGTGCTAAATGCTGAGGAAACATTTAAAAAAATTAAAGGATCTTTATGCTCCAAGTACCGTTACACTATTGGGATAGATAAGATGTACATGTATGAATATAGCACATGAATGCTCTGGAACATTCTTATCCCAAATCCCACTCTCAGAGATGAATTGAGTCCCACCTTCTCTTCAGGGGCCTATGAATTGTGGGCAATTCTTTAATTCCACTGGCTTGTGCCCTTACTGGTTCTCTCACCCTCCTCAAGTTACCAGTTGAGAATAATTTCTTTAGCCAGCCTTAAGTAGGGGTGTGTGTGTGTGTGTGTGTGTGTGTGTGTGTGTGGTTTAGAAAGAGTGGTACAGTAATCACCCTTGGTACAAAAATCCATTGAAATTCTTGTGATACACTCTCCCATAAGTACACACAGAGTCCAGAGGAGTTCAGGTTTAGGGGAGACATGAAGCAACAGAGTAGCTCCTGGTTCCTGGCTCTTAGAAGTCCTTTTCTTCTGTTGGTGGGGTGCTCAGGAAATCCCTGTTAAGCATGGGAAATCTTTATGCATCTCTCCTTTGCTCCCTATGCAGACCCTGTTACCAGCTAGTTGTGTTGTTAAGCAAAATTGTCTCATTAGCATGGCTTTTGTTTCTTTTGAGTGGAAGTACTTTCAGCTGTTAAGTGCTAAGCCCCAGGCCCAGGGCCCTGTC
>JAQQSZ010020067.1:0-10227 GCA_028646595.1 Phalanger gymnotis
AAAAAAAAAAACTGACAAATTAGTAACCAAAGACATGTCCCATATATTTTCCCATAGTTCTTTGCTCCAAACTTGTTTGCTATGAATTTCCCAATTTTGATTTTTCCACATTGGCATCTATGTAGCTAACCTATTAACTATTGCCCACGAATCAGTGAATATATGACACTGTCCTTTTTTTTCTGTTTTGATGGCTTGATGTACTGCCATCAGTTCAGCATATTGGCTACTTCCACCTATCCCAGTACTTTCCAAAGTTCTCTTAGTACATGGGTTATAGGCTACTGCTTTCCAATATCTTTTATGTCCCATCAGTAAACCATGCATGTTTCTTCTGTTCTTCAGTCAGTCCATCATATCTGTCATTCCATGAATCCTTAAAAGCTTGCGGTACAAGAGTTGTTACTAAGACTTATGAATCTCATACAGTCCACAGAATCTACAGACATTCCTGTGTCTCCTTCATCACTGATTCTCACCATCCAAGATATTAATGATTCTCCCATTGTCTGGGTGAACCTACTCCAGATATCTGTGATTTCCTGCTGTGTAAAACCCTCTAAAACCAGCCTAGACTGTGTAATATCACCTTCTGTTATCTGCTTCCTCCACTCTATGGAACGCCCTTCTCTTTGAGAAGTGTGGTGTGCTGCTGTCTCACTGTCTCTGTGAGCAGTACTCTGCAACAGATTGTCTCTTCTTCCCGGACGTTTTGACATTGTAACCTCCTGTCTAGCATCTCTGCCCCTGTTACCATGGTAACCAGACTGACTACACGGCTCACTGAGGTACACTCTTGACCTCCTTCTGCCTTCTAGCTGAATTTACAACAAGCCTGTTAGCTTCATGCTGTTCTGCCACCTGAGTTTCTCCATCTTTCTATGGTATAGGCTGAGTATTCTTAGACGTTTCAGCAACTGTCTTTGCCTGAGCTCTCTCTCCTAATAGTCTGTCTCTGTGTTCACATACAAAGCAATAGGCTGTGAGTAAAATCCAGCCTCGTCTACAGATCGCTCTTGGCACTTCTATTCCAGGCTCAATAGCAGCTTCTCTGAGCCATCGCTCTAAATCTCTGGTCCTCCACACTGTACCTTCTGTTTCGAGTGTTCACAGAGACCAGTGCCCTTAGACCATTCCTTTGCAAGGGAGCAATAAGTTACATCTTCCCATCCTGGGACAACCATTTCTTCTTCTAAAACCTTTGTACCTCTAAATAGAGATATTATGCCTTGTGATTCGTGATGCCAGATGAAACAGTAAGGCAATAAACACAACACCAACGATAACTGTGAATATGCCTATGTAATTCTGTGTGGCAAAGTATGAGAGACTCTCCATAAAGAAGATAAAAGAAGTATAACATTTATTTAGACGCCAGAAAATCATATCCCATAACCAAATGTTCAGCTCCCACAGCCACTCAGCCCACTCTATCATAACAGAAAGGAGTTTAAACACCATATCATAGTCTGGAAACTCACCATCCCAAAACCTCTCCAACCCCCTGCTGGGATCTTCCCCAAAACAAACTCACAGTACATCTAAGTCACCTTGTTCAGTTCTAACAATCACGAGGGCAGCTGTTAGCAGCCACTAGCAGCCATATTGTCTTTTTCTCTCTCTTTCTCAGCATTTTCTGTGACATAACTTCCTTTTCCTGTCAGGAAGCTCCTCCCACCACTTATGTCCTAGGCTTCCTGTGACGTAAGCAGGTCACATGGCCTATTAATGGGTAGGAAAGATCTTCGAATCAAAATTGCTACTCGAACAACATATTTTTAGATTCTGATTTTTAATTCATTCTCCTGTTTATTTCCATTTTATGGGTGAAGTTCATCCCATTCACATTCAAAATTATGATGACTAGATTTGTGTATCCCTCCATCCAATATTTCCTCTCACCCTCTCTTTTTATCCAAGCCCTCCTCACAAATCTGATTTACTTCTAACCAATACCTCCCTAATCCTCACCCCTTTTAAGAATCCCAGGAGAGGATTCTGAGAAGCGGGTTGAGCAGGTCAGAGAATTCCAAGCTCTCCACATTTTCCCCACAATCAAAACAAAATAGTGCCTCAGGGTGAATGTAGAGCTGTAAAAATTAACAAGAGTTGGGGCAGAACAGTGGTTCTCCTGCAACAACCAGAGCAGATCTGAAGAAAAATCCAAGGGCCAAGTTTGGTCCCTGTGAACACCTCCAGCCTAGTTCACCTGAAATAGCAAGTGGTAAGCACTTGGGCCGGCTGGGTTGGGAGGTAGCCTTGGCCCCAGGCAAAGGACTTTTCATCTCCCAGAGAGCATAAGGAGTTGGGCGTTAGAGTGGGGGAAGATTGAGGGAACCTCTGCTGATAAGGGAGTCTGGAGTTCTTAGTTTCAGTTCTAGTCCAGAGGGGAGAACTGAAGGGGGATCTGAGGTCAGAGGCACCATCTCCCATACCCCGGGTCTTGAGGTAATTAACAGAAAATAAGGTGCTACAAATTCTAGAAAAAAATGAGCAGGGTAAGGAGAAAGAATTCAACTACAGAAAATTACTGTGGGAATAGAGACTAAAAGACCACGGGTCTTGGAACACTACTTATTGAAGATCAAAAGAAGTGGAGTTGGGGCTAAAAATACCACATCCAGCATAGTTAAGCATGATCCTGAACGAAAACCAAAAAGGACATTCTATGAATTGCCAGACTTTTTCAGGATTTTGTTGCAAAAACCCCTGAACTTAATAGAAAACTTGACATACAAGGTCCATATTTATAAGGTGCATATCAAAGACTAATTACAAGGGACTCAGTAAGGACTGATTGTTTATTTCTTATATGAGGAAATGTAAATTGTATGTCTAATATTGTTATTAGTAATTGGTAGTTCAAAAGAAAGATTGAGGTAGACCTGAGTGTGATGTGATACTAAAAAGTAAAACCATTTAGGAAAAGGTAAAAAGACTACAGAAATGAGGTATGAGAGGCAGAATTGACACAGAGGAATTAGATGGGGGAGGAGGGTTGATAGTTTTGGAACTCTGTTCTCAACAGGAATAGGTCGAAGAGGGGCAATACATATATATCTAGAAGGGTATAAAAGTCTTCTAAATTCAGAAAGAAATAAAAAGATAAGGGGACAGGGAGATTTTTAGAAGGAACCTTACATCAGGTCTGGGTTAAGGAGAGAACCATATATACATTTAGAAGGGAATAAAAGTCTTCTAAATTTATAAAGAAATAAGAGAGTGAGGGAATCAGATCAAGGAGGGGTATAGAAGGGTGTTTAATGGAAATGGGATGAAGAGGTAATAACTCAATATTTGGAAGGCTATAAAAGTCTTCTAAATCCAGATAGAAACAAGAGGGTAAGGGGAAAGTGTGGGGGCAGAGGATAAGGGAGGGATTACCTAATAGTATGGCAAGCTAACCTGTAGAAGTAAAGTTGAGGAGTCAAGAGGAATAGAAAATAAGAGATACACACAAACATGAAATAAAGATCAGGAGTAGAATTTATTAGAAAAAAAATTGAAGCTAAAATCGATTTAATCAAAGGAGAAAAATAGGGCAACTCTTTTTCAACCCTATCAATATTGTTTTAGACTATTTAAAATAACTATAGACAGTATAAGGTTGGAATATTGCTGTGGTATAGGAAGTAATGAGTTGATAGAATTAGAAAAATATGGAAAGACTTTGACCTATGAGAGAAGATGTTATCCACCTTCAGAGAAACAGAGGGCAAACAAGTATAATATGATGTTACATAGATGCATATGAATGTATATGACTATATATGAGTATGATATGTATGTGTATATAAGTGTGTATTTGTATCTATGGTTAATTGTAGCCTTCTTGGGGCTTGGGGAAAAGGGAAGGAAAAGAAAGTAAAAAGTGCACAGCAGAGAACAAAAGAAAACTTACAAGACATCTCTGAACACAATGTGTGGCATTTTTTATTTAGGCTTTCTTGAAATGGAAATTTATTGCTGTATGTTTTTAATCCTTTCTTATGTTTTGCTGTGCACATGGCAATGCTTTTTTCCTTTTTTCTTATTTTCTATTTAAGTTTTTGTATTTAAGGTTATATGTTTCTTTTCTTATTGTGTATGTAAGTTTAAAATAGATTAATTAAAAAAAAAACCCTCCCTTATCCTCTCTGTCCACTCTCCTGCTTCTTGATCTACACACCCTTTTAAAAGTCCCTCCCTTATTCTGTTCCCTTGCCTTCCTGTTTCTTTACAAATTTAGAAGAATTTTGTACTGTTTTAGATGTATGTGTTATTCCCTCTTTACCCAATTCCGATGAGAATAAATTTCCAGCACTACCAGCTCTCCACCCCCACCTGCTTTCACTGTAATAGTTCTTCCATTCACACCTCTTTAGTATGAGATAATTGCTTCATTTTACCTCCCCTACCCAATTTCATTTTTCCAAATTATCCCATCATACTCAACCCCAAGCCCTCTATCTATGTATGCTCTTTCAAACTACCCAAGTAATATGACATTTTCTGAATAAGAAGTAAACAATTTGACCTTGTTGAGTCCCCCATAATTGGTCATTATTGTTTATATTATGTTTCTCCTATATCTTATATGTCCGATTTTCCTTTGAGTTCTGGTCTTTTTTCTCAAAAATACCTGAAAATCTTTTACTTCATTGAATGCCCTTTTTTTTTTTACATTCAGGATTATACTACTCTGCTTTGCTGGGTAAGTTATTCTTAGTTGCAAACTCAGCTCCTTTGCTCTTCAAAATATAATGTTCTAAGCCCTCCAGTCTTTTAATATAGAAGCTACTAGATCTTGTGTTATCCTGATCATAGCTCCACAGTATTTAAATTTTTTTTCTTGTTGCTTATAGTATTTTCTCCATAACCTGGGAGATTTGAAACTTGGCTATGATGTTCCTGAAAATTTTCGTCTTGGAATCTTTCAGGTGGCGATAGATGGATATTTCTTATTTCTATTTTACCATCTTGTTCTAGAATTTCATGGCAATTTTCATTAATGATTTCCTGCAATATCATATCTAGATTCCTGTTTTTCTTTAATCATAACTTTCAGGTAGTCCACCAGTTCTTAATATTGTCTCTCCCTGATCTAGTCTCTAGATCAATTGTTTTTCTAATGATATATTTCAAAATCTCTTCTATTTTTTCATTCTTTTGATTATTTTTTATTATTTCTTGGTGTCTTACAACATCATTAGCTCCTCCTTGACAAATTCTAGTGTTTAAGGTACTATTTTCTTCCTTAAGTTTTTAGATCTGTTTTCCCCATTGGTTGACATTCTTTTCATAATGTTCTTGATTTTCTTGGCTTCTTATTTTTTTCTGCCTAATTTTTCCTCAATCTCTCTGATTTTTAAAGTCCTTTTTAAGATCTTCCAAGAACTCTTTTTTGGGCATGTAACACTTTAACATTTTTTCTTTGAAGTAGGAATGACTTTTTAAACTTCCTTATCTTCTTCTGAGTATAAACCCAGATCTCCTCTGTCTCCATAACAGCTACCTTTGCTCAAGTTAGTTCTCCTGTGGTTACTATTTGTGTGTGTGTGACTTATTAGTATAGTCAGTTCTAGTCTAAGGTGTGGGAGATGATGCCTCAGGTTTCAGGTTTCTCATTCTCTTGTTTTCTAAACTCTGCCAAGGGCTGTACCTCCAGCACTCTTCTCTGCCCCTGAGCCAGGGGTAGGGTTTCTAGCCACACTGTCACTGCAAATACCCTTGCTCCCAGTAGTCCCTTTCCTGGCTGCAAACTTCAGCTTACTCCTCTGCCCTGGAACCAAAACCTAGAACTCCAATCTCCTGCTAATGCCGACAGCCAGCAAGGTCCCTGTTCCTTTGCTAGGACCCTCAATGGGTATGTGCTCACTAATCCTTGCCCAGAGCCACAGCCTGGGCCTGAGTCTGGATCTAGTCAGCACAACTGGGCCTGGTGTCCTACAACAGAGGAGAGTCCTTTAATCCTCCCCAGCTTAGCTGTCCCAGCACCACACTGTGAGGTGAAAATTCATGAATCCTAGTTGCCTCTAGGGCTTGTTATTTGTTAATTTAAGGCAGTCTACCTGGAGGTGTTTGCACTTCAGTGGGCCAAACCAAGCCCCTGGAGGTGAGGTGTTTCCTGAGGTCTTCTCCAGTTGTCTTAGATTATTTCTGCTGCTCAAAGTTCACTTTGAGGTGATATTTTATCTTGTTTGAGTGAGAATTTTGGAGAGCCTAGTATTTCCTGTCTTATTCTACCATCTTTCCTAGTCAACAATTCTTGAAAATTACAAGAGATAGCATTGTCAGTTACATTTAGCTCTAGAACACTAAACAGTCTTCTCTGACAGAGCCATAACCACTCAACAGAATTTGGCGTAAATATCTAAACAGGGAAAAGAAGGTACATGGGATGCTTAGGCATGATTTAGTTGTTAAGGAACCTTCAGAGAGATCAGATCACAGATCTATTTGTGTATTTGTAGTTAAGGAACATTATGCATTTGAATATCATTCTAATCAATAGAATTATATAACAAAACATTGGTGAAATGCTTTCAATTCAGCTGAAATGCTTTCAGGTAACTATGTTGATTGAAATTCTTGTTATTCTTTAAAGAGCCAGACTTTTTTTTTTTGTAACAACTTTGTGTTATTTTAAAAAGCCAGTTTAAGGATATAAAGAGTTTTGATGTTATTCTTAAAATGTTTCTACTAACTACATGAGATTGCTTTTTTTATTTGTTTTCCTGATTAGTCTAGAATGCTAAATAGTAAAGCTCTTTTATGAATAATGAATAACCTTTTTTTTACTCATCTTTAGGATTTTCATCTCAAAATGATGCCAAGTTATCTTCCCTTTTCTTCAGTGTTCTTTCAGATCGAAGTTGTTTAAGAGTTACAGCTGGGCCTCCTTCAATGGATGTTGATGTCAATATTCAGCGCACTTTGGAGGACAGTTTAGCAACTGAAGCTTATGAACGGAGAATAAGACGTCTTGAACAGGAAAAACTTGAACTTAGTAGGAAGCTTCAAGGTAAAGAATTTTTTAAGGTAGTGCTGCTACTATTTTGCACTCTTATATGATAGGCAGTGGTAGGCACTAGAGGTACAGAAACAAAAATGAAATAGTGTTCTCAAGAAGTTTATATTCTGGAGGGAGAAAACAGAGATATATGAATATATACCAAACATTTCCAAAACTAAACAGAAAGAAATAGAAAAGGATAGAAGAAAGTATTAACAGAAATATACAGAAAGATGAAGATTGGAGCTGAGCTTTGAATGAAACTAGTTCTGTTCTGAGACAGGAGCTGTGTAGCTAATATAGTGTAGCCATGGAGGATAGCCTGTGCAAAGGAACAAGTATGGAACCTCCAACATGAGGAATAGTGTGAAAGCCAGTAGAGTTGGTCCATGAAGTACAAAAAACCGGGAATATCCATCTATTGTTCTGTTTTTCTTACCAGCTCAGGGAAAAGGTGAAGAAGTAATCAAGGGAGATGTGTGCTGGTCCCTGTTTGAAGAGAGCACAGCTGGTATGAGTGCTTTCTCAGATGGAGGTTTGAGGAGGAACTCAGTGATTTGAGAAAGAGACCTTAGGTGTGAGAAAGATTTCAATGTGAGAAATCCACTGGGGCCAAAGTAGAGAGATGGTATTATGAGTTGTAGATTGGGTCAAGTTATGGATAGGCTGCCTTCCCAATTCATTAGGTATATGTTCTTAAGACAGCAAGAATGAAAACACTTGTGAATATTGTACTATAGTCATACTACTTTTATGTCTGGAATTTGTCATTAACTCTGCAAGGATTTTTCACATATCTGTTAATGTAGTTCATAAAATGCATGTGAGTCACTTATCTTATTTTTCTTTCTTTTTAAAGAATCAACACAGACAGTCCAGGCTCTGCAGTATTCAACTGTAGATGGCCCATTAACTGCAAACAAAGATTTAGAAATAAAAAACTTAAAAGAAGAAATTGAGAATTTGAGGAAACAAATAACAGGTAAATTTCCATAGTTCATTTTTAATATTTTTGTATACAGAAATAGTTCTCCAGAGTACTGATAAATTAAGAAAAAGGCATTTCTCCGTTAGCAAATGCTATTCTTTCAGTGCTCTACTAATATCATAGTGAAATTATGGGTGACTCTTAATATTTATAGCACTATCTCCTATAATCCTTTAATATTTTAAAGAAATATTAATTTTTTAAAGAAATTTTTACATTTTTAATATTTTTTTGTAATTTAGATCATGTGTTCTAAAACTCTGGTAATTTATTGATCATCTAGTACAGCTTCATTTATATATGGAAACTGAGACCCAAACAGATGAAATGACTTAAATAAGATCTTATAGCTGGTTCATGTCAGTGTTATATATCAGGCCTCAAGTCTCTCAATTGCTGTTGGGAGTTTGCTTTTTACCCTACTACTGTTTGCCTGTTCATTAGCAAGCCTTTTAGGCATATAAATAAATTACCATTTTGTAGCAATGCTGTTAAGATAAGAAATCCATTTTATAGATTTCTTTCATATCATCTTTTTTCTACTAGTCAAAAAATATATATCTTGTCACTTTCTACATATTGTGCTTCTAAAAATTTAGTGTAGCAGTATTGTCACTAGGATCCTATCAATAGTTAGGATCACCAGGCAAGAGGCTCTCAATCACCCAGCACTCTATTCCTCTGTGGCATAATCCAGGCTTTTTATCTAGGAGTATGTGTCAGTCATGATATGTCACTCATGTTGCTTTACCTCTCACTATCAGTCATATTTCTTCCCTTCTGAACCAACTTCTTGTTTCAGGTGGTTAGCAGGTATTTATTAAATACCTACTATATGCCAGTTATTATGTTGGAAACAAAGATAAAACATAAAATAATCTGCCTCCAAAGAGCTTATGCTCTACAGGGGAAAGAACTTTATATCCTCTGCGTATAGACAATAAGTACTGTGGTGAGAAACATACCTTCTTTCCTCCCTGACTGTCATATATGTCAGGCTAGTTTTTCTTCAGAGGCCATCCTTAAGACTTATTTAGCTTGGAGGAATAAAGGCTCAGGCTGTTGACATCACTTTCTGGTACCCCGAATAGTCAAGAGTAAGCACTGATTAAGTGCTTAATATGTGCCAGAAAGTGTAATAAGTACTGGAGTCACAAAGAAAACAAAAGACAAACCCTGCCTACAAAGAGCTCACAGTCTCACGTGGGGAGAGAACATGCAAATGACTATATACAAACAAGATATAAACCAGATAAATTGGGCATATTTTCAGAAGGAAGGTACTGAGATTAAGGCAGGTCAGGAGAGACTTCTTGAGAAAGTGAGACTTTGGCTGAGATTTAAGGGGGCATGTATAAGATGCATTATAAAGGTAGAATTGATAGGACTTGGCAACCATATGGACGTGGGGGAGGGAATGAGTGTGAAGGTTTGAAGATGATACCTAAGTAACAAGTTTGAGTTACTGGAAATGTGGTAGTATCCTTGACAGTAACAGGAAAATTAGGAAAAGGGGGAGGCCTTGAGAGGAAGGGTGATAGAAGGAAGATAATAAGTTTAATTTTGTACATATTGAGTTTAAAATTGCCCATGAGACATCCAATTTGAGATGTTCTGAAGAGAATTGAATATTCAAGAATGGAAGTTATAGAAGTTAGGGCTGTATACAAAACTTTGAAAATCGTTGGCACAGTGATGATAATTGAATGCATGGTAACTGATGAGATCTCCAAATGAAATAATATAGAGGAACAAGAAAAGGAGGCTCATGACAGAGCCTTGGAGGGACACTGGCAAGTAGTGGTCATTACCTGGATGAAGAACAGCAAAAAGAAACTGGGAAGGAGTTAACTAGACAGGTAGGAGGAGAGCCAGGATAGTACCACAAAAGTCTAGAGAGAAGAGAATATCCAGGAGAAGAAGGTAGTCTGAAGTGTCAAAAGCTGCAGAGAAATCCCTAAGAATAAAGACTGAGAAAAGGCCATTACATTTGGCATTTAACAGAACATTTTTAACTTAGGAGATAGCAATTTCAAATGAACAATGAGATTGGAAGCCAGACTGCAGAGACTTAAGAAGAAAGTGAGAAGATGGCAGCTGGGAAGCAGTGACTGGCGTGAGCTCCCCACCAAGTCCCTCCAAAAACCTATTAAAAAATGGCTCTGAACCAATTCTAGAGCTGCAGAACCCACAAAGTGGCAGAGGGAAGCAGGGCTCCAGCCCAGGACAGCCTGGATGGTCTCTG
>JAQQSZ010020068.1:0-10227 GCA_028646595.1 Phalanger gymnotis
TTCAGATACCCACCAGTAAGAAATGAACTTATTTACTTCCTCATGGAGCCTTTCTAGGGATTTTGAAACAATAGCACCAACTGGCTCTGCCTCCTAAGGACCCATATACTTTAGGCAAAAATTCTTTGAGTGAAATGCTATATATAAAATACAGGATCATAGATCAATAGAACATGGAAAGAGTGCTAACCATTCTCATTTTTCCTCTTTCTGGTCTAGAGCCTCACAGGTTCTATCCTTCCTCCCTTTCCTTTTCTTTTCTCCCCAGAGACTGCAAACACTCTAATGATACTGTCCCAAAGGAAGGGAGCCATAATGTTCCAACAATAGGCATAATTTTTTACTATGCCTTTTCTCTGAATGTCACATGTGTTTACCATTGTTCATCTAGTGAAACTAAAACCCTCTTCTGAGTTTTATACACAGCACATGAAAACTTAACCTACTTTAAAAAAAACTGTTAACAAAAGCAGATTCGCTTCTGCAGGGGAAAAGGGAACAATTCCCCTGCCAGTGTGCCAAATGGAGAGTTGTTCTAGGGTCAGCACCAATCCACTGGTTTACATTTTTAGGGAGTATCCACCCAGCAGCTGTGTTTCAATCATCTTTAAAACAACATCGCCTCCCACCCCCTCCACCCTAAGTTCCTGAATTCTAATCAAAAGAACACAAAATTGAATATGCAATGAAATATATATTATGCTCCATTGTGGAAATGCCTAATTACTGTACTATACATGCTAGGCCGGAGATTGACTGAAGGCAAGAGAATGAGACAGAGTTGAGGCTATTTCTGGGCTAAATCTAGCCAGCCGACGAATGGTGCAGACCTTATCTTGTGCCAATGACAAGACTATGGAATATGGAAATGCATAAGGGCACAGAAAAGATGGAATGAGGTTTATATTAGGAGAGATGCCCTTCCACCTGTGTTTCTGAACCTCTGGCCTTTGCCATCATGACTCAATTGCCTTCTTACTCTGGAACTTCCCTCATCACCTGGAAATTTCTCATCCTGGAACATCCCTCTACCATACTAATGCAGCTTTGGAGCCGCCTTTTCTTCCTTTATGCATTATCTTCTCCCATTAGGATGGAAGCTACTCAAGGGCGGGGAACTTTACCTTCTTTTTGCCTTACATGTATTTTGTATCCCCAGGGCTTTGCCCAGTGCCAGGCACATAGTAAATGCTTCCTAATAAATGCTTCTTGCCTTGCCTTCACAAGTGTGTTAAGTCTTTTCTAGCTTCACTATCCTCAGGCCTAAGGGCAATTCTAGGAGGAAATAAAGGAAGTAGGAAGGACATAGATACTTTACACTCTTTTCTCCTAATATGAAAAAGCTTTCCTCTAAGAGCCCAGAGGATATTTGTTAGAAAGTACTAAATACACTAACAGCAAACCAGATTTATCATGAACCTTATAATAATGGTCTAGGTACTCCAAGGATGCACCTAATCTGATGCATATTCTCTATCTTCTAAGAACATGGAATTATGAAAATCACAGAATTTCTGAGCTGGAAAGGATGTCGGTGGCCATTCAGTCCAACCTATACCCAAATGAACCACCCATACAATATATCCTGCAAGGGGTCATCCAGTCTTCTCTTAAGGAGCAACCATGAGAGATAACTCCCTACCTCCCACCACAGCGCATTCTACTTTTAAATAACTCTAATTGTTAGGAAATTTTTCCTATTATTATTGGTGTTCTTCAGTCTTTTCAATTGTGTCTGACTCGTCGTGATCCCATTTTGGGGTTTTCTTGGCAAAGATATTGGAGTGGTTTGCCATTTCTCTCTCCAGTTCATTTTACAGATGAGGAAACTGAGGCAAACAGGGTTAAGTGACTTGCCCATGGTCACACTGCTAGTAAGTGATCAAGGCTAGATTTGATCTCAGAAAGATGAGCCTTCCTGATTCTAAGCCCAATGCTTTATCCGCTTTGCCGCCTAGCTGCCCAAGTTTTTATTTGCCGACATTGAGGCAGTTAGGTGGTACAGTGGATAGAGCATTTTGCCTGGAGTCGAGAAAACTTGAGTTCAGATCTAGGCCCAGATACTTACTAGATGAGTGACCCTGGGTAAGTCACTTAACCCTTGTTTGCCTCAATTTCTTCAAGTACTAAATAACGATCATTACAATACCTACCTTCCAGAGTTGTTGTGAGATCATATGGGACAATATTTTTAAGTACTTAGCAGAGTACATGGTACATAGTAGGGACTTAATAAATGTTTATTTTCTTCCTTCTTCCTCTTTCCAAATAATATTGGATAATATTAATTTGAGATCATATTTATAAAGTATTTAGCGCAGTGCATGGCACACAGCAGGTACTTAATAATTGCTTATTCCCATTCCTCTGCCACCCTTTCCCATTATACAAGGCCTACCTTGGGCCCTTTGGGGCCAAGCAGAACTTGACTAGGCAGCTACATGGTGAAGTGGATAGGGTCCCAGCCCTGGAGTCAGAAAGAGCTGGAAAAGGAAATGGCAAACCACTCTAGGATCTTTGCCAATAAAACCCCAAATGAAAAGTCAAACACAGCTGGAAAATGGCTCAACAGGGACTAAATTAATTCCCCTTCAGTGTGACAGTCCTCCAAATATTTGCAGACTAGCGTGATATCCCCTCTAAATATCTTCTTCTTTAGGCCAACCGTCCCAATTTCCTCCAATAAAACCTTTTTCTTGAGTCCCTTCATGATCCTAGTGGCCTTCTATGGACATTCTTGCTTAGCCGTGTCCTTCCTAAAATGTAGTTGCCAGAACTGAACTCAGTATTCCAGATTTAGTTTGGAAAGGTCCTGTGTAACAGAATCATCGCCACATTTTTCTAGAAGTTACATAGCTCATGATGATGTCTCATAAACCTGCCTTAATTGACCTGGCTACCATGTCCCACTACTGATTTCTATTGGCTTTGCTGTCCACTAAACCACCATCTCTGTTTTCAGATGAATTGCTATCTAGCTATATTTCCCTCATCATGTACTTGGGAATCTTAATTGATGATATAATAAGACCATAGATTTAAAGTCAGAAGATGCTCATCCAGTTCTATCCCCTCATTTCTTAGGACCTAGAAAGCTTGAGTGGCTTCCAGGCCCATTGTTGCCATTTTGATGGAGCTCCTTTGCCTTTGCTGTGGGAATAAAAGAGGCAGGGAATCATTGTGTTATAAAGCTAAGATCTGTAATCATAACTGCCTAGGTTACGGCTGCCCATAGTCAGGAGGTAGAGGGTTGTAGGCCAGGACACTGATCGAAGTAAGCAGGCATGAACTAGTACCTGTACTCCCACAGTGCCAACTGCGACTATTGTGAACCAGGGCACTGTAGAGCAGATGTGAAGTGATTTGAGTTGACTTTGATCTCAGAACCCAACTGTGGGCCCTTTGACAGGAAGTATGGAAATAGTACTGTGACTTTCGTGGGGTGGTCTTGAGACCCTATAGAATTTCCTTGCTGACTGTTTTTTTTTAATTCTCCTTGCTAATAACTTCTATCTGGTTTCGTTTGTTTGGGCCAGTCGTCTTGACCTAAGTCTTGCCACTGGACTCCAAAGACTGGTGGAGAGAGTGAGGCTGGTGACTTCTGACAGCTCTGCTTCCCTTAAATCCAATTCGCATGCAAGTCAAGACATCACCATCCTGATGACACTGGCGCTCTTCGAGAATGAAGGATGAACACTCTGTTTTTCCTTTCCCTTAGACTTTTTATCATCTAGAGAATTGATTTTTACCTTGAGGTTTTGGGACATGCTTTTATTAAAAGAGTTATTTGTATCAACCCTCAAGCTCTGAGTATTCCACGCAATCAATCAATAGACATTTATTAAGCAGCATCTACTATGTGCCAGGCATTGTGCTAAATGCTGGGGATACAAAAAGAGGCAAAAGACAGTCTTTGCTCTCAAGGAATTCACAGTCTACTAGGGGAGACAACAAGAAAACATATACAAGCCAGCTATAAACAGGAACAATAGGAAACAAGAGAGAAGGCAGTAGAATAAAGAGGGGTTGAGGGAGCTTTCCTGTAGAAGATGGGATTTTGGTTAGGGCTTAAGGAAGCCTCTAGGAGGAGGGAGAGTATTCCAGGCACAGAGGACAGCCAGAGAGGATATGTGGAGCAGAAAGATGGAGTGTTTTGTTCATGGAACAACCAGGAGGCCGGTGTCACCAAAGTGAAGAGTATGTGTCAGGGACGAAGGTAGAAGAAGACTGGAAAGGTAGGAAGGGGCTGGGTCATGAAGGACTTTGAATACCGAGCAGAGAATTTTGTATTTGATCCTGGAAGCAATAGGATCCAGCAGCTACTGGATTTATTAAGTGCGTGTGTGTGTGTTGGGGGCGGGGAGGTGACATACCCAAATTTGTGCTTTAGGAAAATCACTTTGGCAGTGGGATGGATGATGGATTGGAGTGGAGAGAGATCTGAGGCAGGCTGTCCCACTGGCAGCAATGAGGTGAAGAGGGCCTGCCCTAGAGCAGTGGCAGCATCAGAGGAGAGGAGGGGGAGTATACAAGAGATGTCACAGAGGTACAACCTGGAATCATGACTGACACAAGGAGTAAATGGCAAGGCCATTATTCAAACCCAGACCCTCTCTATATCCAGTGCCAATCCCCTTATAGCACATATCTCCCATAATATGGCATTAAACACATGGAAAATTAAGCCTCCCGGTTAAAATACGACCCTCAAGGGCACAGTGGAAGTGAGACAGCCCTCTCCCTACACAGTTGACTTTTGTGGGTGATTTAAAGGCATTTTGTTTATGTGCCCTTAGTCTCGATTCTTCCTCTCTTACTCTTTGCCCTTTCCTCTAGAAGGATGGAATTAAATGTGAAATGCGTGGCACACACGATAAGGAGTGTGAGCTCAGAAATGGGAGTAAGCTGAAGGGTTTAGAGAGAGCTTCACAGAAAAGGATGAACTCAAGCCAGGTCCTAGAGGATGAGCAGACTTGGGCTAGAGAGAAACATGAGAGGAGAAGAAGGAAGAAGATGAACAAGGTACAAAGGTAGTAATGTGTGTGCTATTTATAAGACACTGAGTAGACTTATCTGACTGGAGCTGTGGGGTAGAATAGGGAAGGCTTGAAAGGACTGGAAAGATCATCAGATTTGAGGGATCTTAATGACTAATTAAATAGTAAACATTATCCTTTCAGTAAAGGGGTACCTTGGAAGGCTTCGTAACAGGCAAGTGCTACACTCATATTGGTTTTTGGTTTTGGTTTTGCTACAGTGAACTATTTCTTTAGAATATCATATTGAGCAGCTGGGTATCTAGCCTTGCCTTCCCCATTTTGTACATGTGTCTTTGATTTTATGGTATAGGGTTTTAGCTTTAGCTACTGCCCAGTCAAACTTCCCTTACCTATGGAACCAGCAGCTCACAGGAGAGTTATTTTGTTTAGAAAAGGTAGCTGTTCCATGGGCAGAAACCAAACACAGGACTTGTATGGAAAGAAGTTTGTATAAACTCCTGTCTGACTGGGTCAATAAAGTATTGTTTCTCTTGACGGGGATGGGAAAATAACAACAATAATTCTGCTCCAATACTTTAATGGATCTAGAGTTACATGAATGTGGGTGGATGAAACAGCTCAGCCATTGCTCAGTAATCCCTTCATCCCCCACAGTACATGAAGCACACCGGAAGATCCTATGGAAGAGGGATGCTTCTTGGCTCCAGCTACCAGTACTGTGATCAACGGATAGATATTACAAAGAAACAAAGGTAGACTTGATGTCTCACCTTATATTCTTCCTGTCTATGTCCATCTGGACATCCTCCATGAGAGTTCTTCTACCTGACGTACTAATAATCTTCCTCCTAGGGTTTGTTTGTTTTTTTTTAACATTACATGGGTAGCAGTGCAGCACTTGGGGTATTATTCCTCACTCTTTCCATGTGACCTGCCTACCTCCTTTTCTGGACATACATCTCTCAAATGATAAATTTTGCACCACTCTTTTAACACAAGTTATTGTTGGTGAAATCCTGCAGCCTCTTCAGACATCCCATGTGTTCCTTTGATGCCCTCTGGGTGACCTTCCATTATTATTCTAGGGGAATTGTGCTAACCTTTTATTTGCAGCCATGAAATATTACCAGAAGAAAATTGGTGATAAAAAGATGAGGCATCGGGAAGAAATTTGGAGGATGTTGAAAGTGCTGCAAAATTTCCAAACGCTATCCAGGTCACTGTTTTGTTAATGAGGCCCAACTCATACCCATCCAGTCTGTCCAAGATATGGGTAGAGATGAACCAATTTAATGGGATATCCACCGAGCTGCCAGCCAGGATAATAGGCATCTCTCATCCACATGATTTTTCCTCTGTGGACTGCTAGGCTGAATGATTGGTCACCAATCTTATTTAGGAAGTTCTGAAACGTCCTGGGGCTTTAGACAGTTAGTCCAAGAACATTTGGAGGACTTCAATATCTACCAGGAATTCTTCTTTCATTTGGACTCCACCCAGAATATCTTCCACAATAACAAACACCTTCTTCCCTTCTGTATGTTTTGTATTTTCTTCAGTATTAATAATCAAATGTTTGGAAACAGCTACTTTGGTTTTATTTATAAAAGACTCTTTAACAATGTTTAGTATGAAGTATCTTGTCGTGGTTATTGTTGTCGTTCAACTGTTTCCAACTTTCCATGGCCCCATTAGAGGTTTTCTTGGCAAAGATACTGGAGTGGTTCGCCATTTCCTTCTCTGGCCCACTTTATGGATAAGGAACTGAGACAACAAGGTTAAGTGACTTGCCCAGGGTCACACAGCTAAGTAAATGTCTGAGTCCACCTTTGAATTCACGAAATGAGTCTTCCTGGTTCCCAGCCCAGTGCTCTATCCACCGCAATATCCACCTAGCTGCCATGAAATATCTCATTAGAGGATTATCTTTAAGGTTCAATTGTGTTCTTTTTAAAAAAAAACATTTTTTGAGGGGGGAAGGCAGGGCAGTTGGGGTTAAGTGACTTGCCCAAGATCACACAGCTAGCAAGTGGGTCAAGTATCTGAGGCTGTATTTGAACTCAGGTCCCCCTGACTCCAGGGCCGGTGCTCTACTCACACATTCTACTCATGTGTTCTATAAGATTAAATACTTTTTAGTAATCAACAAACAATAAATACATAGGAGTTTTGTACTTGTGCATCATTAGTGATTGAAATCGTGTGTATCATAAGATATAATACTTATCTCGTGTGACTATAAAGATGTGGCGCATAGTAGAAAGAATATCATTTACAAAATCCTGCTTGTTCCCTTCTGATAATCACATAAAGGACACCCTGAAACTTTGTGTTGATCATTCTTATATAGATTTTTAAGAGATAAGAAAGTAGGCATAAAGGTCAATAATTATTGATACCGTCTCAATGCACCAACCGAAGGAAGATGTAAGTTAAAAATTCAACACAGAGAGAGCAAGCTTAGGTCAGCATTAGCTGTCTCTTCTAATTGATGCAAGAGGCGATGCCAAATCTGCTCAGCATGCACCCCAGTCAGTCAATAAACATTTATTAAGGCCCTGATATGTGCTAAGTACCATGTTAAGTACTAAGGATACAAAAAGCAGCAAAAGACTGCCCTCAAATGTCTCATAATCTAATGAGGGAGACAATAAGCAATTATGTACAAACAATCTAGGTACAGGATAAATAGGAAGTGATTTTTAAAGGGAAGGTACTAGAATTAAGAGAGGTTAAGAAAGGTTTCCGGTAGAAGATAGGATTTTAGTTGGGACTTGATGGAAACCAGGAGGGAGAGATGATGAGGGAGAGCACTCCGGCAATAGCCAGAGAAAATGCCCAGAGCGGAGACATAGAATAACTGGGAAGCGAGATAGAGTTCTACAAAAATGGAATGGAAAAAGAGAAATGGGGAACTTTCTAGCTCCTTCAGTTAGCTGTTCACAGTGTCATCTCACTGTTTGGTTTGAAGAATTCTGAATTCCCAGAGCTCAATCGTAGGTCTGATTTGCATTAATGTTTAATATCCTACTTATAGGCATCTACAAATTACAGCCTATAGGTACCCTTATGGATTTGTGTCTGCACTTTAATGGATGCCAAGGCAGTGAGTTCCCTTTCCTTTTAATAATGAGAAGACAAGATTGGCAAGAAAATTCTTCATGTTATTATTGTTATTATTATTCCTGTTTTTCTTTCCCCCTTTACTCGAAACTACTTGTCTTTTAGGCTTGATAAAGAGAGGACCAACTTAAACAGAAAATTAAAAACTTATGTTCCTTCATGGTTATCGAATATTTTTTGATACTTCTAGGATTTATAGCTTTGTCCCTGTGGATACCACCCGGAAGTTCTTCAAAAGTTTCTAAGACCAAAAAGCACATCCACCCCTTGGCAGCCAGCCTGGTGATCTTGGTGCTAAATATCTCCAAATTTAACTAGATGGGGCTTTGGACAATACATATGAAGTTCATTACTGGGCCCATCCTCAAACTTTCCTAACACAGTAGAAGCCACCAAATCTTAAGAGTCCACTAGCAAAGTCTTTAAGAACCCAGAGTCAGCACTGTACAACAAAATCCAAACCAGGATGAATGGAGAACAAAAAGGATTTTTGGTACTTGGGATCTATTTATCAAAAATGTTTCTTCCCATGTCTGACCACACAGTAGTTTATAAATAGAGAAATTGAACGAGCATAGTGCTTACACTTTTCACCCCGTGTCTGTACTGTTGCAATAGCAGCTGGTAAGGCAGGGAAATATAGTGAGGAAAACACAAGACTAGAAATCTAGAAACCAAGGTTCCCCACCTCTGTTCTAGACTCAACTGTGTTACTCACTAGCTGAGTGACCTTGAGCAAGTTACTCAACAAGCTAACAAGGAGTTAACTTCTCTGTCTCTCAGGTTCCTTATAATAAAATAAGGATAGGGGGACAAGATTATTTCTAGAGTATCTTTCACTGATATTCTATGTTTCCACCATGTAATTGGCATCCCCTCTAATGCATTTTGTACAGTTTTAAGATCAATTTCCCTACAACAACAATTTTACCATGATTTTTCCATGCTCAAAAACCTTAAGCAAACTCCATTATCCACAGGAAAAAAATTCAAACCCCTTAGCCTGATGCTATTCAAGGCCCTCCACAATCTGAATCAACCTACTTTTCTAACTAAGTCTACCCTCCTTACAAGATTATTCTCCTTATTGCCCCCAAATATGCCATCCCACCCACATTTCCCAGCTCATGCCTTTGCTCGTCGCCATTTCTTCCGTTTATAACATCTGCACCATTTATCTAATTTCCCACAGCGCAGTTAAAGTCCACTTCTTTTGTGAAGTATTCTCCGATCCTTTCTGACCCCCATTACGCCTCTTTAGTCTGAATCCTCATAGCACTCATTAAGTATTTAACTATGTGGAGTCAGGAAATGAACCCTACATTCAATTCCATTGAATAAATGTGTATTTAGTACCTACTCTACACCAGGCCTTATACTAATTTCTAGGAACACCAAGACAAAAACAAAATTGTCTCTGTCCTTAAAAAGCTTACATTCTATTGCTAACATCGAGTTCTACTATTAACTGTATTAATTTCTTTCTGTTGTTCTTTTTTGTTTTGGGAGACAGTTGGGGTTAAGTGACTTACCCAGAGTCACACAGCTAGTAAGTATCTGAGGTTGGATTTGAACTCATGTCCTTCTAACTCCAGGGCTGCTGCCCTAACTATATGAATCGCTAAGAATCTCAGTTTCTTATCAGTAAATGGCATATGTTGGATTAGATAATACTGAGGCTCTTTCCAGCATCTAACAGTGTATCATTAGAGAATTCTATTGCCCACTATTGCTAATTATCTTTTAGGGTATACATATCTTGACATCATCGATAAGATTGTAAGCCTCCCGAGGGTTGGGATTGTCATTTTTGTTCATCTCTGTATCCTCAGCATTCGCTATAGTATTTAAAACATGGTAAATACTGAATGGATGTTCATCGATTCCAACTGTAGGATTCTTTAACACAGGTAATTTCTTTTTTATCCCTCATAACGCCTTATACATAGTAAGTACAAAATAGATCTGTTTTTTGGTTCCAAAATTCTTTCCACTGGCTGCTCTTTTAAAATGGGATAGATTATCATGTGGCTGGGTCACTTTCAGTAAAAAGGGAAGCTTTCTTCCAGGCCTATGATTTGGAAGGGGAAAAATAGAAAAAAAA